>CAUYQG010082305.1:0-17436 GCA_963574415.1 Tarsius wallacei
CCTCCGCCTTCCAAGTAGCTGGAACTATAAGCGTGAGCCACCACACCCAGCCCATATTTTGCATTATTGTAGTGATACAGTGTACATAATTTGCCTTTTATTACATGTCCATAGGAGATTCTATTATAATGTACAAGAGACATGTAATAAAAAGGCAAATTAATTATTACTTTCAGATACTGATAAGTGCTATGAAGACATTTTAAAGAGGTAACATGGCACTTTGAGAGGCCAAGGCAGGAGGATTGCTTGAGCCCAGGAATTCAAGACCAGCCTAGTCAACATAGTGAGATCTCATCTCTACAAAAAAACTTAGGCCAGGCTCAGTGGCGCAGCCTGTAATTCCAGCACTTTGGGATGTTGAGGCAAGTGGATTGCCTGAGCCCACAGGTTCGAGATCAGCCCGAGCAAATTGGTGAGACCTCATCTCTATAATAAATCAAAAATTAGCCGGACGTGGTAGTGTGCGGCTATAGTTCTGGCTACTTGGAAGGCTGAGGTGGAAAGATCGCCAGAGCCCAGCAGGTCGATGCTGGGTTGGCCGTGAGTGTGCCACTGCACTCCAGCCTGGGCAACGGAGTGAGACTCCAACTCAAAAAATTTAAAAAATTAGCTGGGTGTGATGGTCCCAGCTACCCTGGTGGCTGAGGCAGGAGGACCACTTGAGCCCAGGAGTTTTCAAGGTTGTGGTGAGCCATGATTGTGCTGCTGCACTCCAGCCTGGGTGACAGAGTAAGCCCCTGACTCAAAAGGAAAAAAAAGGGGAGGGGTAACATGACAGTGACTAGCTATGAAGAGTGATCGGGGAAGTACCTTTGAGGAAATGGCTTTTACCCTCTCACTCATGAATGACCTTTACTAAGCAGACTAGCTCCACTTACAAAGTAAATAGTGATCTGTTACCCCCATCACAGGGAGTTTAGTCTCTAACTTTTCTGAATTTCAAGTCAAGGTCAAGAACTAACCCTGTCTCTGTCTCTGTAGGATTAAGACTAGCACCCAACACTGTTTTGTATATATTCTCTGGCATAAGAGACAGCAATGATGGAGATGAAACTGGGAGTCATACAAGTCCTTAGTCACTTAAATTAAATTCCTTTGGAAATCATTTCAAAAACCTCTTCAGGAAAGTTTAAAGTGGACTTTCCTAAGCCAGAGTCTGGTTCCTTGCTGAGTACTGAGAACAGAGAAAGCAGGCCCTGGATCCTTCTATTAAGTGGGTTGTACTGGTGTCCCTTAAGTACTTGAACACATCAGGGAGACTAAGAAATAGAACCCTGGGGCTGCCAGAATGGCAGAACAACCGACTTTCCTAGGATAAAGTTGGCTTTCTTCCTGGACTGTGAAAGGAAGAATTTTCTGTAGAGTAAAGGGCACAAGGAAAGTCCCCTCTAAAAGAGGCAGTTAGCTGAGCACGGTGGCTCACGCCTGTAATCTCAGTACTTTGGAAAGCAGAGACGAGAGGACTGCCCGAGGCCACGGGTTCGAGACCAGCCTGGGCAACATGGCAAGCTCTCATCTCTACAACAAATCAAAAAATTAGCTGGGCATGGTGGTTTGTGCCTGTAGTTCCAACTACTTGGAAGGCTGAAGCGAAAGGAACGCCTGAGCCCAACGAGTTGCGGCTGCGGTGGCCATGAGTATGCCACTGCACTCCGGCCTGGACGACAGAGTGAGACTCCGACTTAAAAATAATAATAATAAAAGAGAGAGTCAACCGGCTAAATAAGGAATTATAAAAAGTGTGCCAAAAGAGTACAACATTCTCATGCCAGGTAGTCAAAGACTTTTTTCCTCTTCAGTTCTATCCCCAAGAAGGGAGAGGTTAGTTTATCCTGGTGTGTGAACTAGAACTCCTACAATGACTCTCTTTGCATCTGGTCTCCATGGGCTGTCCTTTGTTTTCCCCAAAATAATTATTTGGTTTTATTTCAAAATGCCTTCCTCTTTGACTGCAAAGATGAAATAGAAAAGTTTACATATACAAGTAAGTAAATTAAACATCCAAACTCTGTGATTATAAAAAGCATGCCTAGGCTGTCCCTTCTGCCACCAACATGGAGACTTTGTATCAAGTTCTGTTCTTAGTGCTGGAATGTCCCAACCTGAAGCTGAAGAAGCTGCCCTGGGTGCACATGCCGTCGGCCATGACGGTGTATGCCTTGGTGGTGGTGTCTTACTTCCTCATCACCAGAGGAATAATTTATGATGTTATTGTTAAATCTCCAAGTGTTGGCTCTATGACTGATGAACATGGGCATCAGAGGCCAGTAGCTTTCTTGGCCTACAGAGTAAATGGACAATATATTATGAAAGGACTTGCATCCCGCTTCCTGTTTTCTTTTTTTTTGAGTTGGAGTCTCACTCCGTCGCCCAGACTGGAGTGCAGTGGCCGCTCCCAGCCACCACAGCCTCGACCTGCTGGGCTCCGGCGATCCTTCTGCCTCAGCCTTTCAAGTAGCTGGAACTACAGGCGCGCGCTACCACGCCCGGCTAATTTTTTGATTTATTGTAGAGATGAGGTCTCACCAAGTTGCCCAGGCGGGTCTCAAACTGGCAGGCTCAGGCAATCCACTCACCTCAGCCTCTCAAAGCATGGGATTACAGGCTGAGCCACCGAGCCAGGCTAATAAATCTTTTTTAAAAAGAAGAAATATTTTATGTTGTTCTCTTCTTGAAAATAAATGAAACTATGAACTTAAAGATAAATGACTTCTGAGGCTCACTAACAATCTACACTTAAAAACAAAAGCTATCATCACTAAGCTAGGAGAGCCCCTCAAGAAAATCCACATCTTTCTGGACATTTTTCCCACTGATTATAAATGCTGTGAAAGCTTGGATTTAATGATACCATGAGCACTGGGTCTGGTGCAAGGAGTAGACAACAGACTCCTCTGACAAGTCAATGCATTTCAAAAGGAGGCTTTCCAGTCAAGCATGGTGGCACACACCTATAGTCCCAGCTACTTGGGAGGCTGAGGCGAGAGAATCACTTGAGCCCAGAAGTTCGAGGCCAGCCTGGGCAACAAAGCAAGACTCCTGTCTCTAAGAAAACACTCCCTCCATCCCTCAAAAAAGGAGGTTTTCCAAGTGCTGTAAGGTTTTTGTATACTGTTCATCTTAGGTTACAGGTAAGATGGAAATACTTGAAAATTAGATAAAAGTCATAAAAGTTTTAGATACTTACACTGCATAATTTTGCTATATTTAAGTAAAATTGAGTCTCAAAGTTAATAATCTAAGTGTTCAGGCTGGGTGCATGGGCTCACACTTATAAACCCAGCACTTTGGGAGGCCAAGGCAGGAGGATCACTTGAGTCTAGGAGTTTGAGACTAGTCTGGGCAACACAGTGAGACCTCATCTCTACAAAAATATCAAGTTAGCCAGCATAGTGGCACATGTCTACAGTCCCAGCTACTCAGGAGGCTGAGGGAGAAGGATCATCTGAGCCAAGTATGTCAAGGTTGCAGTGAGCTATGATAGTACCAATGCACTCTAGCCTGGGTGACACAGTGAGACCTCGACTTTAAAATAAAAGAAAAAAGAAAAAACCAAAGTATTCATACAGTTCTTACGTTTTCTAAAATTCCCCAAAGTAGCCTTAGAATATGCTAATTTCAAAGGTTTTCTTTTTAATGTATCATTAAATTACTCTAGAATAATAGGCTCCAAAGATTTAAATACTATCTATAGGCACAACAATTTCATAGGGAATGGTTAATCTAAAAAGATAATACCACATTTAACTCCCTTCATAGTATCAGTCTTTATGAAAGAAAAAGTTTCCTTACCAAGCAAAATTATTTTGATAATTCTAAAAAAACATTACATGGTAGTTGATCAAAATCATATTCTCAAAGGTGCCTCCAATGATTCTTAAAAATCCACGGACATTTTAGTGGTTGAAATACCATGCATTCTTTTGGGAAAAAACTGTATAATTCAGAGAATGATATATCTAATAAAACTCTGATGCTGGCATCAAGAACCACATGTTCAAAATAAAATACATAAACCAGAGATAATACTCATCTAAATAATTCAATACGCATGACAATAAAACATCAATATAGATGAAGCTGGACGCAGAGGCTCACGTGTGTAATCCCAGTACTTTGGAAGACAGAGGTGAGAGGATTGCCTGAGTCCAGGGGTTCGAGACCAGCCTGGGCAACTTGGTGAGACCTCGTCTCTACAATAAATCAAAAAATTAGGTATGATGGTACGAGCCTGTAGATCCAACTACTTGGAAGGCTGAGGCAGAAAGATCACCTGAGCCCAGCAGGCAGAGGCTACAGTGGCCATGAGTGTGCCACTGCACTCCAACCTGGGTGACAAAATGAAACTCCTAATCGGAAAAAAAAAAAAAAGATGAAAATACAACATTACTAAATCCATGAAGTCATCTGTTGTACAATAATCCTAAAAGGTCCTTCGTATAAAATTGGTGATTAAAAAGCATAGTTCAAGAGTATCTCACTTTCACATGGCTTGGTTCCGACAGCTAGAATGTGCATTTTAATGCTGAAGGGTCTGGGGTTTTATCAAGATGGCCCGCTCACACTCACACCAGAAGGGATGAGGTGTGGTGAGCGGCCAGGGAGGGCTCCTGGAGGCTCTGCCATGGAAGCCAAGCCTCCTAACAGCATGCACTGTCTGCGCCTCTTTCCTCAACTGCTTCTCTTCTTCATCCCAAGCATGATTCAGCCTGGGTTCCACTGGTCTACACAGGACAGCCGTGAGGAAGCCAGGCAGGTTTCTAGGCCTCACCCTCTCATTCTGCCCAGCTCCTTCCCCACAACCTTTCAACTTGCATCCTCAACACCCTTCACTGAGCCCACCCCCTAACTCTGCCCTCCCCCATCCCATTCCTCTTCTCAAGTAAGGCATCTGCTCACTGCTGTCATTCTGCACTTCCCCAGTCTTCAACACCCTGAAATCTGATCTCTCCTCCCGTCTTTTATGATTTTCTTGAATTGTTAAGTCTAAAAGACATTTTCAGACTTATTGCAGGTTTTTCAAAATTAGATACTACATAGGGAGGGTAATTCAGAGGAAATGTGAAGTGCCTCTCACTAAACTCAAGACACTACCAGGGCAGCCACTCACCGCGGCCCCTGCTGGTGTGTGAATGTGCACAATGCACTTCACGTCTGGTCGAGCAGCATAGATTGCAGAATGTAATGTGAAGCCAGCCTGATTTACTCCTAGATTCGTGCTTCCACGATCTACTATGTCTCCTTGAAGATTGGTCTTAACCTGAAAGTAAAAAACCAAACATTTAAAATGTCAAGAGAACTTCAAATTACCCTGACTAGAAACTATTTAAACCCCAGTTTTAAATGTTTATAACTCCTTTCAAAGGTTTTTCTCTAGCTGAACTAATCGCATAAAGCATGAGCTCTTTTCTATCTTCTGAGTTTTCTATGTTTAGCTGGATTTAAAGGTGTTTAATGACCTAACATGACCTGCACAGACATGCCACCAAAGAGAAGAACATTCTTACCAAGCTGGATGCAGTCACTTCACTGTAAAGAAGTCCAAAAGGAACAATGAGGAAGTGTTCCTGCTCAGAGTTCACTCTGGTCTGTGGGAAAAATGCCTGAGTTAGTTCAAAAGTCCAACTGAAATTATGTGCATCTCTTTTGGGCCACAAACTCATGGGTTTGTTGAGAGCATTAAGTCAGCTCTGTAGGGAAACACTTAAGCACAGTACCTATCACAGAGCCAACAGGTACTGGAAGATTTCCATTACTGTACTGCAGTAATTTATCAAGTACATAAAAGGTTTCTTGGTCACACTCATGATAATTGGTTTTATAGACAAAAAAATAGTTTTACATTAGCCCTCTGACAGGTCAATAAATGACTGCTAGTTACTCTATTTCATCTTCTGGTGCCTACCAAACACTATCATAAGCAAAAAGGTGTCATTCCTTAGGGGCATAATTTTTTTTAAAAATCAAAACTTACTTTTAAAAAGTCAAAACAATTTTTTAAAATATTCAAAACCAAGCCGGGCTCGGTGGCTCAGCCTGTAATCCCATGCCTTGGGAGGCTGAGGTGAGTGGAATGCCTGAGCCCGCGGGTTCGAGACCCACCTGGGCAACTTGGCGAGCCCTCATCTCTACAATAAATCAAAAAATTAGCTGGGTGTGGTAGCACACGCCTGTAGTTCCAGCTACTTGGAAGGCTGAGGCGGAAGGATCGCCAGAGCCCAGCAGATCGAGGCTGTGGTGGCCGGGAGCGGCCACTGCACTCCAGTCTGGGCGACGGAGTGAGACTCCAACTCAAAAAATAAAAATAAAATAAAAAATAAATAAATATTCAAAACCTGTAGAATGACAGACAATTATAAAAATCACAAATAAGAGCAATCTCTTTCTTACTGCTTGATCAATATTTTTAGGTCTCTATACCACCATCTCCTTATTCACTCAGTTTTCTTGTTCCTTACATAATATATTTTCCTCTCCACAATTCATTCAATACTGACTTGGTTAACATTACGCCCCAAGCATATGTTAGACGCTAGAAATACAGCAGTAAAAAAGAAGAGTTCTCCCCTCAAAAAATGCAACCTAGTTTTTATAATGATTTTGGGATAGGCTCAAAAGGCTTGCTAAAGATTAAGTTGAAATACATTTACTACCGGTTTAAGAAACCCAGAATCCTAACTGGGGTCTAGTAGGTGAAATTTCGTGCCTGTTGAAAAGGACTTCAGGTGTATGGTCCAACTTCCTAACCCATGTAATGACTGCTTCTGTAGTGGCCAAACAGAAACACCCCAGGTCTGCTGTTCTTGTTTTAGTGATGGGGATTGCTCACTATGGCCTGCCTCATTCAGCAAATACTCGCTGAGATCCTACCATGTCATGTGTTATTGCAGTAAATAACTAGAAAATAGAGAGACTTAATAATTCTTTCTCACACTGAGCAGAAATCTGTCTTCCTGTGTTTGTCTCCACTGCTTCGAGTACACAATACAGAACAAATTCCCTCCTAAAATTTAGTTCTCAGACATCTGAAACTATCCTATTTCCCCTTATGTCATCTTTATGCTAAACTCACCTGACTCCCTCAGTGTAGTATAACAGGGTTAAGAGCACAAAATCCAAAGTCAGATAAGACTCGAGTTCAAATCCTAGCTCTACCAAGAATTGACTATGCTGCTCTGGGCATCCTGAGCTCCTGCTCTCCTTATCCATTAAGTGGGGATGACAAGAGCTCACAATAATGCTCTCAATAAATGGCACTCCCCAATATTACAATCGTTAGTGGTAGCAGAGGCAGCAATGGTAAGTCATTGCCATTAATGAATCTATTCTCTACAACATCCAGTCTTTATAAATCCCTATTACCCATGTCTCTCTGCTCTTTTTTAGCTGTTTGAAAAATACATGTAGTTTTTACCTTTCCCCAAAACATCTTCACATCAATGCTGAGTTAGTTTTGCTGTTTATTTCCTAAAGTCAACTCTTTTACCTTAAAAGGCATGCTGACCTTTTTAACTATCTAAAGCAAAACTAGGCAATCATCTTAATTCCCAAGTTGGATGCCGGGCGCAGTGGCTCAAGCCTGTAATCTCAGCATTTTGAGAGGACTGCCTGAGTCCAGGGGTTCGAGACCAGACTGGGCAACTTGACGAGACTTTGTCTCTACAATAAATAAAAAAATTAACCAGGCGTGGTAGCGTGCACCTGTAGTTCCAGCTATTTGGAAGGCTGAGGTGGAAGGATTGCCTGAGCCCAACAGGTTGAGGCTGCTGTGGCTGTTAGCGTGCCACTGCACTCCAGCCTGGGCAACAGAGTGAGACTCCAGCTCAAAAAAATTAAAACTAAAATTAAAAATTAAAAAAAAGAAACTACAAAGTAATGCCGAATTATTTTTCAAAGGGCCTGATTAAGTGTACAGTCCTTCAGTAGTGTATGAAAGTTCTGGCCAGGCTCAGTGGTTCACATTGTAATCCCAGCACTTTGGGAGGCCAAGGAGAGATGATTGCTTGAGCACAGGAGTTCCAGACCAGCCTGGGCAACATAATGAGACCTTGTCTCTACAAAAAAATTTTTTTTTTAATTAGCCAGGGTTGTGGTGCACACATGTAGTCCCAGCTATTCAGAAGGCTGAGGTGGAAGGATAGCCTGAGTTCAGGAGGTCGAGGCTGCTATGAGCCATTATCATGCCATGGCACTCCAACTTGAGTGACAAGGTGAGACCCTGACTCAAAAAAAAAGAAAGAAAAAGAAAGTTCTGTGCTTCTATGACCATCTTTGTAAAAATTAAAATCTGATATCTATGAAATATTTCTTTTTTTTTTTTTTTTTTGAGTTGGAGTCTCACTCCTTTGCCCAGACTAGAGTACAGTGGCACGCATGCTCATAGCCACCCCAGCATCGACCTGCTGGGCTCCAGCGATCCTTTCGCCTCAGCCTTCCAAGTAGTGAAACAGTATTTCACTGTGCTTTTAACTTACAATTTACTAATGAATTAAGCAACTTTTCATATTTTTACAAGGCATATTTCCCCTTCTGTGAATTCCTTGTCTTTTGCCCATTTTAGACTGGTTTGTTCTTTTTTCTTTTTTTTTTTTTTTTTGAGTTGGAGTCTCATTCTGTTGCCCAGGCTGGAGTGCAGTGGCATGCTCACAGCCACTGGGACCTTGCCTGCTGGGCTCAGGCAATCCTTCCACCTCAGCCTCCCGAGTACCTGGAACTACAGGCATGCGCCACCACACCTGACTAATTTTTTTTTGTTTGTTTATTGTAGAGACGAGGTCTCGCCAACTTGCCCAGGGTGGTCTCGAACCCCTGGGTTCAAGCAATCCTCTCGCCTCTGACTTCTAAAGTGCTGGGATTGCAGACATGAGCTACCATCCCCAGCCTGTTCTTTTCTTTTTGACAATTCTGGATATTAATCTCTGTTGGCTCCATGTGGGCAAAATTTTTTAGGTTATGGATTTTATTTTTACTGTCTTTAAGGTGCCTTTTAAAATGATGGAAAATGTGTCCATTTTAGACGCAGACAAATTTACCCATCTTTTTTACAATAGGTACTTTTTGTGTCTTAAGATATCTTTCCTTAGGTCTATTGGTTAAAGGTCTATTGTTTTTCACCTAAAATGGTCCTAAAATTTTTTAAGTATTACCTTTCACATGTAACCCTTCATTCACTGGAATTACCTTGTGAGTATGTATAGCATAGGATAGAAATCCAACATAATTTTCCAATTGTGATTTTTTTCAACCCAAGTATCCCAGTACCAATCACTGCCTAGTCGTCCATCCCTTCCCTGCTTAACTGCAATGCCAACTCTTTTATATATTTGGTTTCAATGCATGCAGTTCTGGTTCTGAGCTTTCCACGTTGTCCCACTAGCCTATTTGTATCTTCCTTTGCCCAAAGCATGTTAATTACCATAACTTTATATTAAATTTGACATCTAGTTTTAAAAATATCTCCTTGTCTTGTTCTTCTTCAGGAGTGTCTTAGCTATTCTTGGACTTTTGCTACTTCATATAAATTTTAGAAGCAAGCTATCAGGATCCATGTTAAAAAAAATTACATAAGCCGGGCTCGGTGGCTCAGCCTGTAATACCACACTTTGGGAGGCTGAGGTGAGTGGATTGCCTGAACCCGTGGGTTCAAGACCCACCTGGGCAACTTGGCGAGACCTCATCTCTACAATAAATAAAATTTTTAAAAAATTAGCCGGGCGTGATAGCGCACATCTGTAGTTCCAACTACTTGGAAGGCTGAGGCGGAAGGATCACCGGAGCCCAGCAGGTCGAGGCTGTGGTGGCCGGGAGCGTGCCGCTGCACTCTGGTCTGGGCTACTGAGCGAGACTCCAACTCAAAAAAATAAATAAATAAATACACAGCCATTTTTAGTCAATCATTTCCTTTTTCTTTATCTATAGACACATATACACATATTTCATGCAGCTGTAAACAGTATACATTTCATAGTTTCTCATTTCTAATAATTAGTGTTTTTATTTTTCAAGTTTTCACATGTTTTACAAGGTCTTTATATTTGTTTTTCACAGTATACAACATTCCCTCAAATTGATGTTGAAAAACAGACATTTCCTACCTATTGCTGGATATTTGGAGTCTTAAAATTGTTTCATTATTAATAATCCTGTAATTAATCTACTTGTACATCATGCTTTCTGCTTTGACCTATCTCCTTAAGATATACTTCCAATTGTGAACTTAATAGATCCGCATACTTTAGTCTTAAAAGCTTAAAGTATTCAATTCTCTGAATCTGAAGCAAAAAGGAGAAAGAGCAAAAATACAGACATCAAGTAAAAAGAGGAAGATACATTTCAACGTCAGTTTCCTCAGCAGCCCTCCCCAGCAGACCAGCACTGCTTTCCCTGAGCCTCTTCCCACACATCTACTGCTTCTGCTCTGTGTGCAAGGAATGAGACTCGCCTGCTAATCTTCAGGTCACTCACTGTATAACAAACATGGCCCAACTCAGTGTCTCTAGCAGAGGTTGCTATCGTGTTCTCAAAACTTCACAACGGTGGACTCCAGACTACCATCTCAAGGCTTAGCATTCCTGGGAGTCTAGAATGGAGGTGAACCAAGCACCTGTCAGGTTCTATAGGTGTTAAGCCCTGACAACACTCCACTAACATCAGGATAAAAAGGCCAAGTCATCAGTTAAGTGCCACCAAAAGAGGAAGCTCAGCCCACTGTGCTAACTGGGCCACTCTGTCTTTCCCCCTTCTCCCCGCAAAGGCTTTTCTAAGTCCAGTGCACTCTTAAGACAAAGATATAATTCAGACAATCATTTCCAATCCTCTAACACCTGTTAGCACTTTTAAATCCCTTTAGCAGAAAATCCCTATGACCCTTTTTCAAAGAAAGGGCAGAATGACCCATTAGCACATTTTTTATTGCACGAATACTGTTAATATTTGCTTTTTTGTTAAGTGTCTATATGATAACATCTAAATTGTAAACTAGAAATAGATGCCACAATAGTAAAAGAAAACAAAACATAAACATTTCTCCCTCAAAGATTCTCTAGTTCCAGTTTATAAGATATAGGAAGTATTTTTAGTAACTTGCATTTCCTTTTACTCACTATTAAGACCCAAGCAAGCTGGGCTCGGTGGCTCAGCCTGTAATCCCGCGCTGTGGGAGGCTGAGGTGAGTGGATTGCCTGAGCCCGTGGGTTCGAGACCCGCCTGGGTAACTTGGTGAGACATCATCTCTACAATAAATCAAAAAAATTAGCCGGGCATGGTAGTGCATGCCTGTAGTTCCAGCTACTTGGAAGGCTGAGGCGGAAGGATCACCGGAGCCCAACAGGTTGAAGTTGCGATGGCCGGGAGCATGCCACTGCACTCCAGTCTGGGCGACACAGTGAGACTACAACTCAAAAAAAAAAAAAAAAAAAAAGACCCAAGCAGATAATTTACAGAAGAGTCAACACTTAACTAATGTCTTAATTCTACCAATCCTAAACAATTAAAGGAAAAATAAAAACAAGCAATTTAACCAATTCAAATTTATTTTAAAAGCCTTCATAATAGGACTACTGATAAACAGCATTTTAAAACCCATAAAGAATGGAAAGTTGTTGTTAAAGCCAGAGATTACATTTCCTATTACTGCTGTAGCATTTCCATGGAACTAATTTTTTAGGCAACCATTTAGCATTAACTCTCCACTGGAGCATTCTGTCAAACATAATTAGACGACAGAGGCCAGCAATTTTCTTGCAGACATTAGGAAGAGAGCTGGTACTTGTGCTAGGTTAACTGGACGCACTGATCAAATATCAAAAGTCCCCAGCAAGTTCTTGTTCATAATTTTACTACGATAACTTCAGTTCAGCTGGGGATTTCATTTAGTCGTTCACCCAACATGAGTTTACTACGTGCCATGCCTATACTGTGCAAGGCACAATTCCTGGTGCAACACCCAAAACACAGGCTCTCCTCATGGAGCTTAGTTACTGGGGGAGAGACAGACAACAAGTAAATATACAGAATAGATGATAGTAACTGCTACAGAGGAATAAAGCAGGGGTAACATTTTACACAGCATGAAAGTGTGCTGCAAGCCGGGCTCAGTGGCTCAGCCTATAATCCCGCACCTTGGGAGGCTGAGGTGAGTGGATTGCCTGAGCCCATAGGTTCAAGACCCTCCTGGGCAACTTGGTGAGACCTCATCTCTACAGTAAATCAAAAATTAGCCGGGCGTGGTAGCGCATGCCTGTAGTTCCAGCTACCTGGAAGGCTGAGGCGGAAGGATCGCCGGAGCCCAGCAGGTCGAGGCTGCAGTGGCCGGGAGCGGCCACTGCACTCCAGTCTGGGCGACAGTAAGACTCCGACTCAAAAAAAAAAGAAAGTGTGCTGCATGCATAAGCACAACATGGTCAGGCTTGCATTTTGAAATGTTCACTTGAACGGAAACATGGAGAACAGGTGGAAGGAAGGCAACACAGTCTCTCTGGCAGAGACCAATATCAAGTCCCAGAAGTACAATGCACTGATCACAAGGATAAGCTCCAAATCATTACCACAGGTTTAATCAGGAGTTTTAACATTCCTCTGAGTCCAGAATGGAGCTTAACTAGGCATCATTGGTTATGAGTATAGGAGTAATGACAGAATTACGACTTTTTCTATAGACATCTGTATAAGGTACACTTGACGCAAATAAGCAGGCACTATAATAACTTCAAATATCAGCCGGGCATGGTGGCTCATGCCTGTAACCCCAGAACTTTGGAAGGCTGAGGCGAGAGAATTTCCAGAGCCTAGGGGTTTGTGACCAGCGTGGGCAACATGGCGAGACCTCGTCTCTTAAAAAAAAAAAATTAAATATCCATAAAATAAATTAAATTTAAAAAACAGAAGTTTGGAACAAGTTTTAAAGCCAAAGCAAGGAAGCAGTTCAAAGAAAAAAGGTATGTCTACAAAAGAATGAAGGGGAAAAAAGAAACCTACCAATGTATTAGGAGCCTAAGAAGGTGGGAAGGGTGGAATTCTAAGCCAGAAGTGCAAAGTTTGGCCAGAAGTAAGAGGTAGGACATTATAACAGGTAGACAGGGGTACAGAATGGCTACAAGTGCAGCAAGAGTGTCCATTTTGGCCGGGCTCGGTGGCTCAGCCTGTAATTCCAGCACTTTGGGAGGCTGAGGTGAGTGGATTGCCTGAGCCCGCGGGTTTGAGACCTGCCCGAGCAACTTGGCGAGACCTCATCTCTACAATAAATCAAAAACTAGTCAGGCATGGTAGCACGCACCTGTTAGTTCTGGCTACCTGGAAGGCTGAGGCAGAAGGATCGCTGGAGCCCAGCTGGTTGAGGTTGCAGTGGCCGGGAGCGTGCCACTGCACTCCAGTCTGGGCGGCAGGGTGAGACTCCAACTCAAAAAAAAAAAAAGAGTGCCCATTTTTTTCTATAACACGATGAGGTCATCTAATGGGAGAAGGAGATCAGGAGTTTCAAAGACAATAGAGAAAGCATAAACATTAGTAAGCTTGTAAGAGAGATGACATATCGTTTACCATGCAGTGTCATGGGTCCATTTGACATCAGAGTTACATGTCTATGGAGAAAACTAACAGGCTCTGTTTTGAGGTTTTCTGCAGCAGTTCTGGCCACTCATATGCAGGGAGGTAAAGAATAGGATTGAAAAATAGTGGGAGTTTTTTGAGGGTTTTTTTGGTTGTTGTTTTTTTTTTTTTTGAATAGGAGTCTCACTCTGTCACCCAGGCTGGAGTACAGTGGCAAGCTCATGGACACCGCAGCCTTGACCTGCTGGGTTCCTGCGATCCTTCCACCTTAGCCTTCCAAGTAGCTGGAACTACAGGTGTACATCACCATGCCCAGCTAATTTTTTGATTTACTGTAGAGACGAGGTCTTGCCATGTTGCCCAGGCTGGTCTTGAACCCCTGGGCTCAGGCAATCCTCTCGCCTCAGCCTCCCAAAGTGCTGGGATTACAGGCATCAGCCACCATGTCAAGCTAAGAAAAGAGTGTTATTGAAATGACAGACCAAGTTGGACAAAACAGGGAGTGAATAAAAGGCTGATGGCCTGTGATGAAAAAGAGACCATCCACAAGAGCAGAACTCATGTCGTTCCCCAATATAACCCCACAGTTAGAACAGTGCCTGATAACAGAGAAAGCAGGTACCCAGTAATATTTGTTGCAAGAATGAATTGTAGAAAAGAGAGGGTCTGATAATGCTGAAAAACGGCTAAAACCATAATAGCTAAAGAACAAGTGTGAGAGATGGAAGGCTTTGATCAGAGTCAGAAAGAAAATATCTTTCTGATAAAAAATTCTAGAAACTGCCTATACTTTTGTTAAACATTCATTTACTAGGTTAGCATGCAAAAAAGTCTGAAAGAACTATTATTCTTATAACTTTTAACTCAAACTAGCTGATTCTCAGATTCTTATACTCCATATAATATTAAACTGTCAAGAATCAGAAGAGAAGGTGCTACAAGACTTACTGAGGCTCAGTCTGCTTCTCTCTTCTCCTAAATGGAAAGGGGCGATGCCATACACATAATATTCCATTTATCATTCAGTTACTATCTCATTTAATACTTACTGTGATATGATTGTAGATTAGCTGAGACCACCCAAAGAGATCTGCTAGTCTGTAAAATGCTGCCAATTTACACCGCAATAACTTTTCCCCTTTGTCATACGCAATCGAATCTGATCCTCTAAGGTCGTTCACAGGAGTTACCATACCAAGACCTGAAAGAAAGAAAAACAAAACTCAGCCAGATGCATTGGTGCATGCCTACAGTCCTAGCTACTCAGAAAGCTGAGGTGGAAGAGTGGCTTGAGGCCAGGAGTTAGAGGTTAGTGCATTATGGTGCCTGTGAATAGCCACTGCATTCCAACCTGGGCAACACAGTGAGACCTTATTCTCCTCTGAAAAACACTCAAATATTAATGTTTATTATCAAATGTAAATCAAATAATAACGATTATATTTTTCCATATTAGGCCATAAAATAAGACTCAAAAACTTCAAAGATGATTTCATAGACCATGGTCTCCAACATTAATATAAGTAAGGCTGGACACAGTGGCTCATGTCTGTAATCTCAGCTCTTTGGGAAGCTGAAGCTGAAGGATTCCTTGAGCCCAGGAGTTTAAGACCAGTCTGGGCAACATAGCAAGACCTCGTCTCTACAAAAACAAAAAAATTAGCTGGTATGTTGGTGCACACCTGTGGTCCCAGCTACCTGGGAGACTGAGGTGGAAGGATTGCCAGAGCCAAGGAGGTTGAGGCTGCGGTGAGCCATGATTGTGCCACCGCACTCCAACTCAGGTAACAGAATGAAACTCAAAAAAAACCCAATTAAGTTGGAAATCAGTAACAAAAAGTTAGCAAAATTAGTGGAATGCAGTAAAGTATGCTTAGAAGGAAAATTATAGTATCAAACATAAGAATTAGAAAAGAAAAAATATTTTTAAAGATTTTTTTTTAGTTAAAGCAAAAACTGATTCTTTGAGATTAAAAATAAAATAAAAATAATAAAAATAAACATTTAGCCAGACATAACAATAAAAAAAGAGACAGAAATGAAAAATATGAAGAAGTGGAAAGAAGACATTCTACACATCCTACAAACATTAAAAGAGTAAAGTTATAATATGAACAACTATATCAGCAAATTATTTAACCTACATGAAACAGATTCTTTGGAAGATAAAAGCTCCCAAAGTTCACTCCAGAATAAACAGATTATCCCGGATAGCTCTATCTCTAGTAAGCTAAATTTATAGTTAAAAACATTCTCACAAAGAAAACTCTTAGGCCCAGATGACTTCACTGTAAATTCTGTCAAACATTTAAGGAAGTAATAATACCAATTCTGCACAAAGTCTTCCAGAAAATCCTACATAAACTCTTTCTGAACTTTCCAACTTATTCTGTGAGGCCCAGCATTACCTTGATATCCAAACCACACAAAGACATTACAACAAATTACACATTACAAGAAAAACAGATCAGTATCTCTCATAAGCACAGGCTAAAAAGTATATAATAAAATTTAAGTAAATAATCCAGCAAAAATAGGCATCATGACCAACATCATTTATCTCAAGAACACAAGATTAGGCTTAGCATTCAAAAACCAATAAACATAATCCACCATAACAAACTAAAGAAGAAAACCATGTGACCGTTTTCACAGAGGGAGAAGCATTTCACAAAATGCAACATCCATTCAGGATAAAAGCTCTTGGTAAATTAGAAATAGAAAGAAATGTCCTCAACTTAATAAAGAATATCTTTAAAAATCTACCACTAGCCGGGCTCGGTGGCTCAGACTGTAATCTCGCACTTTGGGAGGCTGAGGTGAGTGGATTGCCTGAGCCTGAAGGTTCGAGACCCGCCTGGGCAACTTGGTGAGACCTCATCTCTACAATAAATAAAAAAATTAGCCGGGTGTGGGGTAGTGTGCGCCTGTAGTTCCAGCTACTTGGAAGGCTGAGGTGGAAGGATTGCCTGAGCCCAGCAGGTCGAGGCTGCGGTGGCCGGGAGCAGCCACGGTACTCCAGTCTGGGTGACAGAGTGAGACTCCGACTCAAAAAAAACAAACTACCACTAACATCAGCATAGTGATGAAAGGAAAAGTAAGGAAGCATATTCTAGTACTCTTACTGAATATTGTATTGAGGGTTCTATCCAGTGCCATAAAGCAAAAAAAAAAAAAAAAAAAAAAACCAACACAAAACACCTTGAGAAAGTAGAAAAAAAGCATTCGACTGCATGACCCCACTTGGTCATAACATATTATCTTCTAGGTTTGATTCCTTTTTTTTTTTTTTTGAGTCAGAGTCTCACCCTGTTGCCTAGGCTGGGGTGCAGTGGCACGCTCATGACCACCCCAGCGTCAACCTGCTGAGCTCCGGCAATTCTTCCGCCTCAGCCTTCCTAGTACTCGGGACTACAGGTGTGCGCTACCACACCCAGCTAATTTGTGATTTATTGTAGAGACAAGGTCTCACCAAGTTGCTTGGACTGGTCTCAAACCCAGTAGCTCAGGCAATTCACTCACTTGGGTCTCCCAAAGTGCTGGGATTACCGGCTGAGCCACCGCGTCCAGCTGATTCTTTTCTTTTTTTTTTTTGAGTTGGAGTCTCACTCTGTTGCCCAGACTGGAGTGCAGTGGCCGTTCCCGGCCACCGCAGCCTCGACCTGCTGGGCTCCGGCGATCCTTCCGCCTCAGCTTTCCAAGTAGCTGGAACTACAGGCGTGCGCTACCACGCCCGGCTAATTTTTTATTTATTGTAGAGATGAGGTCTCGCCAAGTTGCCCAGGCAGGTCTCGAACCTGTGGGCTCAGGCAATCCACTCACCTCAGCCTCCCAAAGCGCAGGATTACAGGCTGAGCCACCGAGCCTGGCTTACAAAGAAGTTTAAAA
>CAUYQG010082306.1:0-45462 GCA_963574415.1 Tarsius wallacei
TTTTTTGATTTATTGTAGAGATGAGGTCTCACCAAGTTGCCCAGGCGGGTCTCGAACCCACGGGCTCAGGCAATCCACTCACCTCAGCCTCCCAAGGCGCGGGATTACAGACTGAGCCACCGAGCCCGGCTAAAACTATAAATTTTATATAACCATATTCAGTGTGCATGTAACTAGCCTATATAAATTTTTTTATACATTCAGTGATGCTCCTATTTCATGAAACTCTGAACCAACAGCTTAGATTTAATGGTGCAAACAAAATCAAATGTATAAATAGTTCAAATTCCCTTCTTAAAAAAAAGTTGTTTTTGTGAGAGAAGGGGATCACAATGACTCATACTACTTTAAAGTACAGATCAACATAAAATTCTACCATAATTCTCTAACAGTGGTCAAGACATTTTATTACATAATATGACTGAAAAGAAATAAACTTCTCTCTTGAAAGATTCTGATCTGTATGTATTTTAAATTCTTTAAGAGAATTTTTTTTAAAAATCTTTAAATCTGCAAGAGGATATACCTAAAACAAAAAGCAAAGCAAAATAACAAAAAGCACCTTAAGGAAAAGAGACAGTGAGACACCGAGAGAAATAAATACATCAAACAAACAAACTTTAACACACCCACTAAAACTCTCCAGAGCAGGAACTGTAATGAATAAGAAAAATCCACCCACGCTTCCAATATGATGGCTACAAACTGACAAGTTCTTTCTGGCTGTCCTTTGGCACATCTTGAGACCTTTTATTCTTCTGAAATTTCCCCCAATTTAAATTGGATGCAAATAAGCCAGGTGTGGTCCTTACAACAGTAATCTTGCTAGTTCCCACTGGGTTTCCATAGCAACATACACAGCTGGCAATGGCAAAGAGGTTGTACTGGCCTCAAATTGGTTTTAAAAGTTTCCATACTTACTAAGAGAAATAACAATCATGGTATCTTAGTTAATAACAAATACAAAAGGAAAAATTTTATCTTTGCTTGAAAATTAAGCAAAATAAAACAAAGCGTTTTCTGCTAGTCCAAAGTAGCTTTCAGTTGAGCAGCAGTAACTCATGTGTCTGTGAAAAGTTACAAGATGCCAATCAATAAACAGTAATTACTCTTTAA
Organism: Tarsius wallacei; assembly: GCA_963574415.1. Taxonomy (NCBI): domain Eukaryota; kingdom Metazoa; phylum Chordata; class Mammalia; order Primates; family Tarsiidae; genus Tarsius; species Tarsius wallacei. The sequence goes on from CAUYQG010082306.1 coordinate 1,117, forward strand.
CTAAAGAAATACAAAATTTTAAGTGAAAATCTTCTATGGGTCACCTAAATAATAAGCGATATCCAGAGAGAAAAACAATATAAAGTCTAATGTAAATAGGAACATTAAAGGACAGTACCGGAGTCAGCATCATCAGTATCACCTAGGAACTTAGAAATGCAAATTCTCTGGCCCCATATTGAGTGAATCAGAAACTCTAAGGGTGGGGGACCCAGTAATCTGTATCTTAACAACCTCACTAGAAGATTCTGAGCCACTGAATTACAGTGTCACACTTCAGAGGAGACAGAAATATGAATCAGAAAAGTCTACTCCTTGAAACTGAGGGACAATAGCAAAATAAAATGTAAAGAACTCAATGGACTCCTAAATGAAGTCTGTTGGCTAGTACTTCATTGTCTAAAAGATATGCAGAGATTTGCAGTGGTTCAGTATGTCTATAATTCCTACACACTGTAAAGCACCAAGGGAAAATCAAGTGTCTGTTTATGATTATTCAAGGATAGTAGGGTCCCTGCACACAGGACACTCAGTCCACTACCATTCATAACCCATTACCAGTCACAATCCATTTTAAATCACCGAGGTCTTCACACACAGGGCAGCAAATATAACCATTTATTCCTTTATAATAGAATATTAACTTTTTCAAGGCATTAAATATGTGTGTAAGGATGAATACTGAGTCACAAATTTTAACATCCCTTACTACTTGTGAAAATGTTTTAAAATTTACATCCAAGGATGCAGTTCTTCCACAGTATCTAACCCATCAGACACTGCTTTCATGTACTACAAAACACACCTTTCATTTTTCTTTTAACTTTGATACACCCACTTAAAACTCCTTCCATATTTCTTTTCTTTCCATATTTCTAATGGGCAGTACTTCAATGAAACAGCTAAGCTAGAGACATTAACATGACCAGAGATACACAGAGATTTAATGGAGAAAACCAACTGGGTACATCAAATATGCCATATGCTGTTAAAATTGATGAATTCAACTCAACTAAATAGTTTTTTGAAGCTCATAATTAAAAATAAATTGCTAAATGCCTTCAGTATTACACCTGAAAAAATAGACTTTTAAAATCAGATTTCAAGTGACTCTAAAGACAAGCTACAATTTAAAAAACACACACACACACAGGAAATTCAAAGGGAAGTATTCGTTTACTTTTTTCCAGGATTATCTTGTAATCCGTTTTATGATAAGAAATATGAAATTTACCCACAGGTCAAATTCTTGACTTTACATAAGGGTAGGAAATAGAAAAGAAAGTACATCTAATTTGCTTTTTCTGCTTGCCATGTTCTTTTCTTAAATTAGAAAATGCTTGCGTCACAGGTACATTTTCACTTAAATATTCAAAGAACATTTTTACTTAAAGAATAAATTCAAATCTTGGTTTCTAAGTTTAATGTACTTCCAGGATTTAGTCTTTGGAAAAAGAAATGTGAAAGAAATGAAACCTGAAGTCATCATTATTGTCTTACTCTAGTTCAAGGTAGCAATTCAGAATAAATAGGAAAAGGATCCACAGACTCCTATTTCTTGCTTTATTTGTTAAATGTTACTGTTCCTTAGGGTTCATCCTCAGGCCACTTATCACTACACCAGTGATTGCCAAAATATTGTCATTGTGCCGCTAGTGAGTCATGACTGCTCCAAAAATGCTGATTTTGTTGATTGTATTTGACTAAAGGTAATAGTACATGTGGGCTGCCACTCCAACTCTCTCCAATTGAGTAAGAGTAAATAACCCTCTACTACCTCAGATTTTTTGGGAGGCCAAGGAAGGCTACTCAAATTCTCTGTGGTAAGCTTTAAGAAGCTAGTAAGCAGATTTTATTCACCTTGAAAAACTTCAACAATATGCTATCATGCTATAAAAGAGAATGTTACACTTAATGTGAAAGAGCTCAGCACCTAGCACCTCCCTCATCCTGAAAGTTAAAACCATCCCCCCCGCAGCTAGTGACCTGCTCAGGAGTAGACCACTTCAGAATTTTCCTCAATTTTGACCAATGAAATAAAGGACAAAGCTCTTGGACCTTTCTGATGTAATTATTCTCACTTTGAATAGAAGAAAACACTAAGTGGCTACTCTCCTTTCTTTGGACATGACAAGGAAGCATATTTCCCTGCCTGCTGCCATGAAGGAAAGAACCTGAGTGCAAAGAAACAAAAAAAAGCAAAGTTAAAACAGAGCCCAGTCACATTGTCCCTAAAGTGGTCTCAATCACATAAGCCAAGCAAACTACTTTGTGTTTAAAGAAGTTTCAGTCATCTAAAGCTGAAAGCAACCTACCAATAACAAATATGTAAGTTATTAAGAGTGATCAATTTGGTGTTCAATTAGAGTTACCAAAGTGTACTAAAATTATTTAACATTTCTGCTAAGAATTGTGGCTACCACATAAAAGGGGAACCCAAAACAACCCAGAATTGATTTACTAAAAATTGTATATTTATTCTTACATGTTTAAACTTTAATGGCCTTCAAAGTACTCTCCATTTGATGCAATACACCTATCGAGACGCTTTTTCCACTGCTCAAAACAGTTTTTCAATTCGTCAATTTCGATGTCTTTGAGTGGTTGTGCTGTATTCTGTTTCCCTTCTTCCACTTTGGCAAAGTATTTCCCTTTGAGGACTTTTTTTGGGGGGGGGGAGTCTCAAGGGGGAAGATCAGGTGAACAGGGAGGGTGGGGCACAGGAATCATGACATTTTTTTGTCAAAAACTGCTTAATACTCAGTGCTGTGTGGGCAGGTGTGTTGTCATGGTGAAAGAACCAGTTACCTGTCTGCCACAACTTGGGACGTTTCTTCCACAAATCGTGAAGCAACCTTTTCAAAACTACCAGATAAAAACTCTGGTTGACCATCTGATACAGAGGAACAAATTCTGAGTGTACTACCAGGAGCCCACCCTCCAAAAGACAGTTCTGGTTTTTTGGGAGATCTCCCCTCATACCCTTCCACAGCTCTGCAGCACTCTTATTTTACATGCACATTACAGACAAGTAGAAATTTCCAAAATTTGGTCTTCTTGTTAGTGTACAATCAATATTTAGTTACGGTTTTCAATTTCAACTATTATTTCCTGTCGTGCATATCAATTTAGTTAAATATGTGCATATTTGCAAATATTTCTAGGCTACAGTTTTTCAAACGCTAGCCTTCATAATACAAGTACAATATTTCATACTATAATTCTTTGGATGTAATTGGAATGTGCTGCATAAGTATGATTCCATTTTTATATATACCTATAGACATATGTCACATAAAAAAGGACTTGTAGGTGTATACTAAATGGTTCGTATTCACCATATACATTTTTATATTTTGTTTCTATTTTTTAAGGGATGAGTTTTTGTAAATTTCTTTTTATTGATTAAAATTTTTTTTGCTGAATTCTGTACTTTCCTAATAGATTTAGTTGGCTCTCCAGAATGTGGCCAAATACTTTTACTTTATGAACCAAATCTGTAAAAAAAAAAAAAAGGAGTGCAATGCTCTGCTATTCAATTTTTATTGCCTTGTTACAAGACTCTCAAAAGAAGCTTTTCTGCTCAAGATAAGGAAGAGCTAAGAAGACCCAGTCAGGGTCACAAAACTGAGTTCAAGAAAGAAAATTATAGGAAAGATTCAAAACAAGTAAGAATTCCTTAGGTAAGAATGACAAAATTGATTTTAAATATAAGGACTTGTTATGATATGAGAAAGTTCAGTAATTAAGGGAAAGTAGACAAATGTGAAGGAACATTTTTCAAATACAAAGCCTAGGTTGCTTAGAAAAACAAAACAAAACAAAAAACTGTATTCTTTCTAACCATCTCTCCATTTGGCCTGACCTTAAGACTCATTTTGCAAGAATGCAAGACTAACTGGATGAGCTTCCAAAATGCTGCCCTTACTCTGAGTGCCCACCAATAACCAATTTCCTACAGTAGGGTTCATTCTTTGTCCAACTGATAACTGTACACAAACCAAAGAAAATTTTCAACTTGTAATTTTTGTTTTTAGACAAAATACAAATTGTAAATATTGTTTAATATTATAGCAGCTACTGTAGATCCTTTCTGAGTTATCTTTACTAGAAAACAGCAGCTCCAAAACATCCCTTTCACAGGCTCTACTTATTTCATATTCAGACTCACTAATCATGCAATTACAACAACAACAACAAAAATTCCTAATGACCCATTTAAGGGGTTCCCTGGTCTCCCTGATACAGAAAAAGGCCTTCACATTCACATGACAATGGTTATAATACCAGGAAGGACATTAAGAGAGATCTTTATTACAATTTTGTTGGTCTCTGAATCATGTTCAGATTTCACAAAAATGATGGCAGAAATTTCTTTTTTTTTGAGTTGGAGTCTCACTCTGTCGCCCAGACTGGAGTGCAGTGGCACGCACCCAGCCACCGCAGCCTCGACCTGCCGGGCTCTGGCGATCCTTCCGCCTCAGCCTTCCAAGTAGCTGGAACAATAGGCGTGCGCTGCCACGCCCGACTAGACGGCAGAAATTTCTAAAGCTTTTCTTGGTTTTCTAGAGAGTAAACTCAATGTACATAACAATTGCCAGTAACATTCAAAATGGAAAATGAAGATTAAAAATTCCAAGCAATGAGGAATGGTATCTATTATTTTAAATGGCATCAATAAATAGGGTAAATTTTAGCTAAATCAAATCAAGATGCTATCTTGAATTAGTATACGGTCTGTGCTGTCAATCCGCCTTATAAAATAGATAGTACAGTAGAGACTAAAAATCTAGTAACAGAAAAGCAAGTCATAAAAGCATTATGTACTTTAACTATGAAGCTTCAATAGCTCTTCCTCCCTAGTTGATAAGCACTCAGAAGAGACAAGGTAATATAAGTATTTGTGAGCGTGTGTGTGCACGCATACACACACTTTTCTAGCATGAATTTCAAAGAAAACAAGTCAGACAGTACAAGCCAAGCCAATAGCATACCTCCAGGGTAGCCAGAATTCATTTTGCCCACTAGGAAGAAAAGAGAGTACCTACAGTTTTGTCACTCAAATAATCCTCCCCTACCTCAGACTGTTTGGGAAGCCAAGCAAGACTACTCAAATTCTCCATGCTAAGCTTTAAGAAGCTAGTAAACAGATTTTATTCACCTTGAAAAACTTCAATATGCTAACATGCTATAAAAGAGAAAGTTACATTTAATGTGAAAGGGCTCAGCACCTAGCACCTCCCTCATCCTGAAAAGTTAAAACCATAAAAAAAATTTATTATAGAGTATCCCTTACAATCTTCTTTTACCTAGAGACGATCAGCACTCAGACATTTTACCACACTGACTGGATTCTGCCTTACAAACGTATCACTTGTTTTTACCAAAACAATCCCAATACTACAAATTAGATCAGTTATAGATCATAAAAGAAAGCAAAAATGGAATAACTAATCATAACATACAATCAGTTTGTGCAAACCACCACTGAACCTCTTTCAGGGTTTTCTCTTAACACTTAACGAAAACGGTCTAAGCACCACTGTCCTATAGCATTAGATTTAGAATCAAATTTAAAATAAAAGGCAACGTCTATCTCTCCTGGTTCTTGTAATAGCAAAGGATAACAATCATAGCATTTTAGAGCAGAGAGAAATGTTAGCAACAATCAATCCAATTCCGCCTTTGTATAAACAAGGAAATGATGTGCAAGGTTGCAAGATTTACTTAAGAACACTCTGTGAGTGAACAGCACAGCTAAAATTCAGATTCACTTTCCAATTCTAAGTCTACATGAATGTTCTTTACAGTGACCCCCTCCCCTTCAGAAATTTCCAACAATTTTATAAAATAACTTTAAAAAAAGTAATCAATGTTATGCCAGTCTTTTAAAGTATACCAATCATGAGTAATTATCCCCAAAAGTTAATTTTATGATAAATGTTCAGACATTAATTCATTCCTTCTCACAACAAAAAATTTTAAGAGATTATTATGTATAGGTTACTCTGCTTCACGGGGCCAAAATGATGAATCAGATATAATTTTGAGAAGCTTCCGTTTCACAGACTGAAAAGCTACAACAGACATTAAAAATCCATAATTTGAGTTAAAGCTAAGAAATGCTATCACTTTTTGATAAAGAGTGAAGTCATATGCATATCTCAACACAAAAGAGAAGATAGTTTTCATTCCATTTTAATGGTTTCTTATTTACGCAGACAACCTATAAATAATTACATATTTATGGAATAAAGTTTATTCTAAATAAAATAGTCTAAGCATTTAAATTGTGTAACATGATTTGGGGTTTTGGTTATGGCCTTTAAGGTCTCTTCCTTAAGACACTATAATTTAAGACACTATAATTCTTTGTCATTATCTTTTGTCTCTCTATGTAAATACCTAGATTTATAATTCAATTAACTTAACAAATATTTAAATGTGTTTGTATTCCAATAATGTAACTAAAAACCATCTAAAAGAGAAGAGACCACAAGTCAGCAAATAAATCAAACGTCTCAGAACAAATGCTCTAAGCTGGGTGTGAGTTCCAGTGGTCAAATATAGACTAGGGTAAAAATTTAGAGTAATTCATAACACCTGAATCAGTGAAAAAGGAATCTTAAGTTATAAAATCTGGTATAATTTTTACATCACCATAAAATCAAAATTAATTTCTACAAAATATGTTAGGTCTTATTAATCCACCATATTAACATGCCCTCTCAGCATTTACAGCACCCTAGGAATAGATACCAAGCTCACTCACAAGTGCCTTACAGCCTTTCTGTTCCTTTGGCTGAGGATGTGTCCACCCAGGTAGCTTCTTTTTGCTCTTCTAGTCTTTGTCTGAATGTCCTCTCCTTAGAGAGACACTCCCTCACCAGCTAATCTAAAAAAAATTCCCCATACCAAGTAGCTATTGTATCACCTCATTTTATTTTCTCCATGTACTTCTCATAATTTTAAAACCTCTTCGCTCATTTGGTTTCTATCTCCACTAGAAGATAAGTTTCCTGAGCATGGGCATTTTATTAGTCTTGTTTGCTACAGCAACCTAGTGCATGGAAGAACCTCACAGGTACTAAAACCTGTGCTAAAAGAATGAACTGTGGGCCGGGCTCGGTGGCTCAGCCTGTAATCCCAGCACTTTGGGAGGCCTAGGTAAGTGGACTGCCTGAACCCGTGGGTTCGAGACCAGCACGGGCAACTTGGTGAGACCTCGTCTCTACAATAAAATAAAAAATTAGCCAGGCATGGTAGCGCATGCCTATAGTTCCAGCTACTTGGAAGGCTGAGGCAGAGGGATCACCAGAGCCCAGCAGGTCAATGCTGCAGTGGCCGGGAGCGTGTCACTGCACTCCAGTCAGGGCGACAGAGTAAGACTCCAACTCAAAAAAAAAAAAAAAAAAAAAAAAGAATGATCGGTGGTGTAAAATCAATAAATATTAGATCAGAAATCTAATCAGACTTAAGTCTACAACAAAACTCCTTGAAAGAAACAATTTCAAAAACAAGGTAGAAATGTGTACTCAGAGCACTTCACTTATTGTTTTTTTAACAAAGGCAGCCTGTCTAACAAAATGCTACTATAAGTATGCTCCCCTAATAGAATATCTGAAATTCAACAATTAAAAAACAAATGAAGACAACTCCTTCGGGTCCATTCCCACTGTGGGAACTTTTCTGTCCTCTCAATAAATCCTGCTTTCTAAATAAATAAATAAATAAATGAAAACACTGTCTAGCAAATGTTTCTTTTTAAAAGTCAGGAATGCAAGGGACAAAGAGCAACTTCTGATTTGTGATGTTCTTGGCCATTTAAAGAGTGTCAAATTTGATTTTATTTATAATAATGCTTCCCCAAGATTAGCACAGGTTCTTAGAAACAATAAATTTAGAAGTGTCTTGTATTTAATAGATGTGAAATCTGAGAACATTTTGAACTACAAATCAACACTAACATTTAGGATCTCGGTAAACAGGGGGCAGGATAAGTTAATACCTAAATTAAAATTTGCTCAGCAGGGCTGGGAGCAGTGGTTCATGCCTGTAATTCCAGCACATTGGGAGGCTGAGGCAGGAGGACCACTTGAGCTCAGGAGTCTGAGACTGGCATGGGCAGTGAGACCTAGTCTCTATAAAAATAAAAATAAAACAATTAGCTAAAGGTGGTGAAGCACACCTGCAGCCCCAGCTACTTTGGAGGCTGAGGCAGAAGGATCACTTGAACCTAGGAGTTTGAGGCTACAGTGAGTCATGATCATGCCACTGCACTCCAATCTGGATAACAGATTCAGACACCAACTTAAAAAAAAAAATTTTTTTTTTGACTCAGCAGCTTGTAAGTAGATGCAAGTCTTTCAAGAAATGCAGTCATTCCAAAGCACATCCTAGAAACACTGACTGTACCTCTTTTAACCTTGCAAAATAAGACTAATCATACTAGGAGTCCTGTGGAAATTCCAGCTTCTCTTCGAAAAATTCTGAATATGAAATCAATTCCACTGCTTGTTGTGGTTGAACAAAAAAATACACTATTTCAGGAAAATTAATGAACCATCTATCTGTTACTCAAGCATTTACTATGTACCCAAATTTTAGAGTTAGTACAGTTCACTTAGATTTACCCACAAGTTACTAAATTCTTTCCTCACATTCCATCTTGCATCTCAGTCTTTCCTTCTGAGTTCAGTTTCTTTCTCTCTTAAATACATCTTTTAAAAAGTTCCTTTAGTGCCAGGCACGGTGGCTCACACTTGTAATCCCAGCATTTTGGGAGGCAGAGGCGAGAGGATTGCCTGAGTTCAGGGGTTTGAGACCAGCCTGGGCAACTTCGCAAGATCTCACCTCCACAATTAAAAAAACAAAATTAGCCAGGTGTGGTGACACGTGCCTGTAGTTCTTGCTACTTGGAAGGCTTAGGAGGAAGGATCACCTGAGCCCAACAGGTCAAGGCTGAGATGGCCATCAGTGTGCCACTGCACTCCAGCCTGGGCAACTGAGACTCTAACTTAAAAAAAAAAAATTTCTTTAGTGAATGTATAATGGTAGCCAACTCAGTTTTGATTTGTACAAGAAGGTCATTTCATCTTTGTTCTTAACATAAGTTAAGCTGGGTAAAAATTTTAAGGTTGGCAGTTATCTTTTCCCAGCATTTTATAATTTGTCTTTAGGCTTTCATTGTTGCTACTAAGTACAATTAAACATGGCTCTTTTATGGACAATTATCAATTTTCTCTATTAAGATATTCTCTTTATATTTGATTTTCTGCTATAATATGTCTAGGTATAGAACTTTTACCTATTCCTTAGATAATAACTTCAAAATGGAATTATCAGATTTATTATTTGAGATAATTTTAAAATGCTTTATACTAAATTAACCATATATAGTACGTGTATACCTGTAGTCCCCATTACTTGGAGGCTGAAGTGGAAGGATTGCCTGAGTGAGCCCAGGAAGTTGAGGCTGCAGTGAGTTGTGATCACACCACTGCACTCTAGTCTGGGCAACACAGACCCCAACTCAAAATAAATAAATACATTTTTTTTTAAATTGGAATTTTATTGTGCTTTCTAAAGCTGTGAACTCATGCCTTTTATCAGTTCTAGAAAATTCTCAGCCAGTATGCCTTTGAACTAATAACAGCTGAGAACTAACCCTATTCTCTCTAGAACTCCAATTAGATCAAGTCTATTTTAAACCTCATTCTATTCTCTGCACCTCCCAACTTCTTTTTAATATTTTTCATCTATAACTACTAGTACTATATATGGTTAATTTCTTAAAAACTATTATTAAGTCACTCAAGTGTCCATTGAGTTTCTAAATTCCAATGACTTTTTTTTTTTCCTTTCTAGAAATTGATTTTTTGCCAAATCTGTCTAGTCATTTTTAGTTTTTGTTTTCATGTCCAGGGTTTCAATCCTCTCTTTTAGTATAAAGCATTTTAAAGTTACCTTAAATAATAAATCTTGTAATTCTAATAACCTGCAGTTCGTAGGGTTAGGGGCTCTACTTCTACTGTTGGTTGTTTTGCTGCAACTTTCTCATGTTGGCTTCTATTTTCTTAGGTTCTGTCATTTTGGATTATAGGCTTATACTTGGAAAATGTCAATCTGGAAGAGTCTGAGAAGCTTGGGTTGGAAGTACATTCCTTCAGAAAGGCCATACATTTGCGTCTGCTCCACCTGAGGCACTTCTAGCCCAGGATCACTTTAATTTCTTGGTTTTGGTCTCCCAGAACACACAAGCAGTATAAATTCAAACTTCAAATCTGTATTTAAAAAGAGTTATTGTTATACATGCTTAGGGAAGACGTCTACTTGGATGGAAGGCAAAGACCAGCTTTTATCGCTGCACTTTGCTGGTGGGTGACTTTTTTTCCTTGGCCTACCCTTTTACTAAGGGTATTGGTCTTTAAGAGTTCCAGCTCTATACCTACACAGGGATCTCAGCTCCATTTCCCCACTCTGAAAAATCTAGTCTTTTGTCTAGAACACCCATTATAAATAACACAGGGCTCTGGAATGTGGTTTGGATAAACGTCTTTTTAGAGCAACCCCAGCAATAGCTTGATAACTACTCATCTTTCTCTCACTAGCCCCTGGGGAAGTCCCTCATACCCTTGAGCTTGCAGGGAAAACATGGGAAGAGATATCAAGAGCACTGTAGAAGTTTCACAGAATTTTTCAGGTTATCTAATTCATTTATTGCCAGAAGTCTTTGGGAATAAGTTTTAAAATGAGCAATTTTAATCTTCAGAAGCAAGCGTTGAGCCAGTATCATTTGCGCTTTCTGCGTTTTCATAGCACAGTATGTCGTTCATTATAGCTCTTCCTTTACTTCACCTTGTCCCTGTGGTTTACTGTCTACTCCTCTATACTGTCTACTCCTCTACCCTGATTTTAACAGGTCTCTATAGTGCTTAATAATCCAAGGTAATGCATACATAATGACTTATTACCTCAGCAATTTCTACTACAAGAGAAAGACAAGAATCAACAGACTGTTTCTTGAGCTTCACTATAATTTTGGAGATAAGGGCAGTAACATGGTTTGCACTATGCTCTCTGTATTTTTAGAGAATAAAGGATACCAGAGGTTTTGATAAATGTTGTAAACAAGAGAGCAGGAATGGAAACTTACTAGCTGATCCTGGGCCACATGTGACAGTAACCCATAAGAGATGATGGAACTTAAACTCAGCAGCAATGGGGGTAGATTCTTTATGAGTTTTAATGGTAAAATTGACAGGTATCTGATATGAGAAATGACTCTAAGACTATAGAAAAGTATCTGCAGCAAAAAGATCAAAGTTACAAAAAGTTAACATAGAACTATTTAAAAATTGGCACTTACATTAAAAAGCTTAATGAACTGATTATATCACCCCCAGTTAAAATGTTTTATTGTATTTCATTTGATGCGTAATAGAAGTCCAATTGCAGCAATACATTATGGACCTCTACTATCTGGCCATAATCTTTTCAATCTTACCTTTAATTATTCCTTTACCTTCCCTAATTCAGTCAAATAAAATTATTTATTTTCACAATTTTCTGCAACTGCCCTATCTCTTCTTTGTTCCATCTGTTCTCATAGTCGGCATCCCCTATAAATATTCAGATTCTACTCCATGCTTCAAGATCTAACCCCAATGCCACTTCTTTCACGAAGTCTGCTCTGAATATTCTTCTTAAGAAGGTGACCTGTCCTAGTACAGATGCTATGTGCCCTGATTCAACTCCGCAGCTTCCTGAAAATCTACCATGGGTTGCCTAAAGAAGAAACTCAATATGGTACCAACTGAGAAATGAACACTTTTCCAGGATCCTAAAGTGTAATTCTTTTAAAGTAAACAAGGCTTGAACTCTGATATCTATCCCGCCTAATTCTAAGGTTCTGGGATTCTATGAAACCTTTATTACAGTAATCTTAAGCAATAACTAAAGTATATACAGCTGTTTTTTTAACATGGTAAACATTTGTTGAACACTTTCCATGTACCAGACACTGTGATAGGTAGACTTAAATGTGATCCCCTTTAAATCCTAACAAAACTCTATAAAGCAGTCATTCTTTATTTTACAGATGAGGGAAAGGTGATTCAGGCAGATTTCCTTAATAAAATTCTATACAAGTGGCAAAATCAAGGCACTATACTAGTGGCAAAATCAAGGCACAAGATCTTTTAACTTTAGGCCTACTGCTCTTATAGCAACATCACAGCTGCCAACTGATTTAGAATATAATTTAATTTCCACACCAAAGTAAACAAATAAAAATATGCTGAAAATACCATAAACACAAATGGAGTATAGACAGCAAATAACCACAAGTTACTGTTTTATATTTGCAAATATAACTTTTTCAGCAAAGCAAAACAATTCACCTACTCAGCAGGTTCAATGCAATTCACAAACATTTATTGTGAAAGGTACTAACAGAATTCTAAAAGAGAGAAAGGAAAGGCTAAGAATAATATGAAAGCGAGCAGAAAGTCTACCATTGTATGTGTCAGAGCTCATGGTGGCATGGGGAAAGATTTGATAAGTCTAGAACATCAAATTATTCCCCATTTTTCATTAAAAAGCCCATTTTAAGAGAAAAATATAATCTGATATTGACATAAAAATTCACAAAATATTGACATAAAATAAAAATAAAAAATCTTCATAAAGCAGTATTCCAGGGTTTTCCACTTTTGTCTCCTGTGTAGAATATGGAGAGGTGAAGACTGTCTACATTAAAATGTAACCAATCATAGTTACACCAAAGAGTATCTATTTTTAAAAAGTTCCTTGGCTCATTCACAATGGAAAGAACAAAGTGACTATGGTAGCATATTTTCAAATAATTAATAAACAAGAAATGGATTTTAAGTTTTGATCATTATTCTGTCAAAAACAATGAAAAAAGTGCAATGCACAGCAAAAGCTCAGCACAACAGTTTCATTGAAAAACCACAACAGCAGGAGATGCTAAGCGTAGTCAACCAGAGAGCAAAAACGGTGGAAGGCAGAGCACTGAGCGTCTATCTCTCATTCTACTACTAAGAACTTTTGTGATTTTAAATAATTGACTAATCTATGAAATGAAAAAGTTGCTATTAATATTCTCTATGGTCCTTTTCAGATTAGAAACACCCAAACTACTTTCAATCAATACCAACAAACCCAAAGTTAATGTCCAATACAATTTGGATGTTAGCTTTAAGACATATACTATTTAAAGCAGAGAGAAAGTTGAAATATTAAGAAAATAAAAATGAAGGAAGAGAAATTGTTCAAACACCATAAACACAAAAATAGGATAGAGGGTAGGTTGCTTTGGTGAATTCCCTAAGAGTAGTAAAAAATAAATATTGAAGAATCTAGTCTGAACTTAGCTTTCTCTAGCTTTACCAGTCGACACAAGCAGAATATATGAAGCTAGTTAAACCCAAATATTTACTATGTGCTTACTGTATAGATAAGGAAAATAATTAACAACTGAGGTTGGCCTTATTAGTTATTAAATGACAATGAGAACCCTCTACTTTATACCATTCCTGGCAATGACACCAAGGAATGCTTCATGGAAAATACAGGAGACTACCTAAAACTTTTCCTCCTTACAAACAACAGAAACTAGCAAATTCTTATCTTCTACCACAAGACACCTGGGCATTTGAACACCATTCTTATGTTCAACTTCTCAAACACGATAGAAAGACATGGGACCCTAAAACACCCCTATCCACAGAGAGCAGACAGCCTAGTTTCATATTGTCAAATGAGAACTATTTTGGACTTCCCACTGATTTTCATATTTCATATCGCTGCCACTCTTTTTACAAATAAACACCAACACCCACAATTCTGACCTTCCTACCCTAGTCATTTATCTATCCAACTGTCCGTTCATTTTAAGCAATATGTATTGGATACCAATCATGGTCTATATAATATCAATATCCCAAGATCTAGCTCAGGGATCAGTAAACATTTTTTCTGTGAGTAAATTACAGGTAGTAAATATTTTAGGCTTTGTGGGCCCATGATCTCTGTCCCATACTCCTCCTACTCTTCTTCCCCACCTCCACCCCCGCCCCCACAATACCTTAAAAATGTAAAAATCATTCTTAGCTTAGGGGCCTTACAAAAACAGGTCACAATTTGAGCTTGACCAAGTATCAGTAACTCAGCAGATGCTCAACAAATATTTATGAATAAAATTTAAGTTGATAAAATTTAGCTCCTGCCCTCAAAAAAGCTCACAATGCATTGGAGGAGGGAACTAGTAAAACAGAGGTTCAATATCACATAATGTACACTATGAATGAGGTAAGTACAAAATAGTAATAGGTTAATACTAAGTAGTAACATGTGCCAAGCACTACTCTAAGTATTTAACATACATTAGTTTTCTATCAGAAGAATAATACTTACCTGTAAGGTAAGTTCTTGTATTACTCTCATTTTACATGTTAGAAAACTGAGTCAGAGATATTTAATAAACTACCCAAGAAGACCTATTCAATAATGAGTGGAGTTTAAGTTTTCACCTGGACAGGCTGCCTCAGGAGCATGTCCTGCATTTAACCCTTTTCGAGGATACTAAAGCTTTGGGCAGAGAAGAGGTGCAATCTCCAAATCAGACAGGAATGTCAGGGCAGGCCTCCCTGAGAAGTAGAAACAAGTGAAACCAAGACTATGCAGGTGGAAAGGTACAGAAAAAGTAGAACATGGGAAGGGAAAGAGGAGTGACAGGCACAACAAGTCCAGGAACAGCAAATGGTAAGATGGTCAGAGTGAAGAGATGAGGTGACAAGGTTAGAAAGGTAGACAAGGACTACGTTACGAAGTACCTTGTATTTAATTTCAACTTCACCTGGTTATGTGGGCACCAAAGTGAGGTCCAAACTTTACCTGTACAATGACCATTTGTACACCTATCCCTGAATTGTATCCCACATCTTTAAAATAAAAATTTTAAAAGGAAAAATAAATAAATAAATGTGGATAACAATTAAAAAAAAATTTCAACTTCAACTTTAACCAACTTAAAGTTGAAGTGTTGTCCTTAGAACTGTGTGGTGTTAAGAGTTTAAAGCAAGAGTGATATAATTTTTTAGAATTTTTTTTGCAACAAACTGGATGGATTTAGAGTCCATCATATTTAGTGATCTATCAAAGAAACAACTGAATACAACATGTTCTCACTCATAAGTGGATCCTGAACATTTATCACAAGAGCACAAGGGAGGGACTGGCAGTCGTGGGACACTGCCAGAGATAGAGGGATGGCGAAGGGCACATGACATCACAAAGGGTATCTGATCCTAAACCAGGGGAAGTGAGGACCAGCCGAAGACCCAAACTTCACCCACTTGTAGACTACTCATGTACCTAATCCTGACTTATACCCCACATATCAACAACAAACTAAAGAGAAAAAAAATTTTTGTGCAGTTTACTTGGGTAACAACACGAATACAGATTAGAGGGAATAAACGTGAAAACAGGGAGAGGGCCAGTCCATGAACTCAAAACAAGAATGGGAACTCAAACTATAGAAGGAGCCATGAAAATGGAGAGGAAACAGGGATGAAAGGTTTGAAGAAGGAAGCCTTGGTGCTAACTCAAATGTGCAGGTGAGTGAAGAAGATGGGCACAAGGACAACAGCTTCAGCGTGAGCCACCAAGGAGGGGATGGGACTGCAGAAAAACACAAATACAACAGAAAATGAGAATAGAGGAGAGAAGAATGGGTTCGGACATGTTTAATTTGATGTACCTATGGGAGAGGTTCAACAGAGATTAATTTACATGCCTGGAATAAAAAGGAAAGGTCTCTATCTTTTTCCTGATCATCTGTCTCACTCCAGAATGGTCCCACACATCAGGCAACGTTCCACCCCACTGTGATAGTTGCCTCTGTCACACTTTGTATTTGACTACTGTTTCTTTTTTTTTTTTTTGAGTTGGAGTCTCACTCCGTGGCCCAGACTGGAGTGCAGTGGCACGCTCCCGGCCACCGCAGCCTTGACCTGCTAGGCTCCGGCGATCCTTCCGCCTCAGCCTTCCAAGTAGCTGGAACTACAGGTGCATGCTACCACACCCAGCTAATTTTTTGATTTATTGTAGAGATGAGGTCTCGCCAAGTTGCCCAGGCAGGTCTGAAACCCGCGGGCTCAGGCAATCCATTCACCTCAGCCTCCCAAAGCGCGGGATTACAGGCTGAGCCACGGAGCCCGGCTGACTACTGTTTCTTAACCTTCACACTACTGACATCTGGGGGTCATATAGTTCTTTGTTGTGGGAGGCTATCCTGTACACTGCAGAATGTTTAGCAGTATCCCAGCCTCTAGCCAGCAGTGCCCCTTTCCCTCCAATTGCAGCAATCAAAAAATGACTTCAACAGTGCCAAAATGTCTGGGGGGAGCGGGGGCGCAAAACTGAGAACTCCATGTGATGCCTCTGCAATATGATGATGCAGCAAGAAGGCTCGGGCCACATGTCAGTGCTATCCTTTCCGACCTCTTAGCCCCCAGAACTATAAAAAAATAAATTTATTGTCTTTATAAATTACCCAGTCTATGGTCTTCTGTTACAGCAACAAAAAAACAGACTAAGACATACAATTCATAGAGATCATTTTGGTACCAGAGTAGAAAAATATTTTGTTTCCAATAAAATCCAGAACTAGTCTTCTGGTCACAGTACATCAATCTGTTATCTTCAAATAATAAATGACAATGACTTTTCTCTTCTCAAGTAATAGCTTAAAAACCATAATCTTACAAGTATGAATAGGGTTATTTTGCCCCCAAACACTTTATTTTAAACTTTTACACTCTAGTTCTTTTGCCATTTTTCCTTTTCCAGTCCACAGTAATAGTTATTTTGCTACTGGGACAGCATTCCCAAATACTTTACGTACATTTTAAATAAGTCCAGTCTATAAATGGACCTCTGAAGAACTGTATAACTTATATTTCTCCATCTAAACCAGACCCAAATGACAACTAAATAATCCATCCTCATCCCAGGGGGATGTGATTTTACAGTATTTAAGATACTTAGCTTTGGTGGAGGAGAGACAGGCAAGACACCACACTATGTGTATGAATGCCTTTGAAAATATGACTTGCATTAGTGTTAGCTGGCACTTCAAAAGCACTTAATAGATGTGAGTCCCATGTGTTCCTACTTTATTGCTACAACACAGCATACCAACAAGCATATATAGACATTTAAAAAATGCCTTTGGCATGAGAATTGCTTGATATCTAAGCTGATCATTTAGCACAATTAATTTCAGGGAAAGGGTCAGAAAGAAGGAAGATATTCCTTTTTAAGCTCAGTTGGGACTGGAAAAAAAAAGAAAAAAGAAAAAAAGATGAGACTACTGAAAGACCATCAAAGGAAACTACCTCAGTAAAAAGGGAAGAGATGTCAATGTTTCACAAAAGCCTAAATTAAAAAATTTTTTTTTAAAAAGCAAAATTAGTTTGCAATGTACCTTGACCCATACTTATAAGTAAGGCAAAAACCTAATGCTGACTATCTTTTAAAGGTAACTGTCATAGCACTGTTCAAACCTTTAAATAATTCTGGCTGTCACTGGTACAGAAGGATTGACTATAGGAATTGTTTTGAGGCAACCTTCTCACGTCCCCTCCCACTGTGGGAGCTTTTCTGTCTTCTCAATAAATCCTGCTTTCTCATTAAAAAAAAAGAAAGAAAGAAATTGTTTTGTTGAAAACCTGACATCATGTTCACTATTAAGAAGTGTTCAGAGATATTTTTCCACATTCTCTGAATAAATAAATTAGCTATAAAAGCTAAAAGTCTTAAAAAAAAAAAAGTAACAGCAACAAAATCTCTTTTAAAAAAATCTAGCTCAAACACCAAGCATCTTTGCTACATATCATGTCTATTTTTATTTTCACAAACCAAGAGAGGAAAGCATTATCATTTCCAATACCACACATTTATAATACAACTTTAAATGCAAATCATTTTTTCAAGTAGTTTTAATCCTATGTTTCCAAACAGTTTTCACTAATCACCACTTTTTTCTCACTTTAGACAAATGAACGTGCTTGCTAACTCTTCCCCTCCCACCCAGTAACATCTCCCAACTCCAATAGTATTTTTATTTCCGTGAGAACATTTAGGCTGCAGTACCCTCTACCAAGAATTCCATCTCTCCTGTTCTTCTCACCTTTAAATTATTCCACAAGTTCTTACAACTATATTACCAAGTACTTCTATATTTATCTGGGTTGCAGGGATAAGTCACAAGTTATTCCCTTAACTCTGGTATGTATTCTGCCATGAGGGAGCACAACACTGTAAGAAAAATGGTTCTTTTTCATAAACTTACATTTGACAAATTGTAACAGCTCTCCTCTGCATCCTAGGGCAGAGGTCAGTTGCATGATATTTATAAGACAAAGGACTGAATTTCTTCATCAATATTAAATCTTTTAAATTCATGTTTGCTGTATCTCATCAGTTAACACTTGTCACATACCATCACCCACTACCAAATGCCTGGGAAGTATGCTGTGTGTACGTATAATATGTGTTCATGAAACATTGTCAGGCTTACATTGCAAGCATTGTGTACCATTATAGTCAGGGGAAACAGAAAAACTTAGGGAAATAGAAGAACTTGGAGCCACCAATTTTGTTCCAATAGCATTTGAATACTTTTAACATGCATAATTATGTATTCTCCTTAATTTACCTAATTACAGTCAAATGAAAAAATCTTTCAAGTGATTACTTTATTTGCAAAGTACTTTATTTAAAGAATCACACTCAAAGACATAAATATGTACCCTTGTGAAAGAGAAGTCTTGAAAACCAAATCTACAATTAAAATTTCTGTAAATTCCATTATCACAGAAACACCAATGAAGGAGGTTAGCCAATTAAGGTCTGCAAAATGTCTGGCATATTGTAAGGTCCAAAATGTTTTCTGAATTAAAGCAAAACTCCTAAGTCAGCAGGTCTTCTTTTAGGAGACATGTCAGGATAGGTAAAAATGAAGTTCCCAGACAATCTGAATAGACTGAATTCCAGCTCAGGAATTGGCTAATTTAACCTGATCCTTAACTCTTAAACTGTATCAAATGGTACACATAACACTATCTTCATCTTTGAGGCCTAAACAGATTATGTTGCACCCTAAGATGTCCTGAAAGTAAAATTTATGGGCCACAGAAAGGGTGGACTCCAGTCATTACACCACTATTTATGAACTGCCTAACACGTACCAGGTGCTAGGGATGTAGCAGTGAGCTAAACAGACCCGGTCTCATCCCTCTTGGGAGTTTTCAGTCTCATCACAGAGATAAATAATGACAAATTATGATAAATGCTATGAAGGAAAAGAACAGATTACTATGAGACCATATATCAAGAAGCAGTTTTTATATGGAAATCACCTTTGCATTGAGATGTGAAGAATGAAATGGGAACTGACTAGGCAGAGAGAGATGTGGAAGGCCAGGGCATGGGATCTGAGTAAAGGTTTGGGTGGCTCAAGTGCACAGAGGTAGGATAAGAGGGGAAGTTGGAGAAACAAGGATAGGGATGTTAGTTTTTATCCTAAGAGCAGTGAGAAATAATTTTAAGCAGGAGAATGACATAACTGGATTTGTATTTTCAAAAGATATCCTACCCTGGCTTCAGCGTAGAGAACAAATTAAAGAAGGATGTGGAGAACTATTATTATGCTGCAAGAGGAGAGACGATGACTACTTAGAAGAGGATAATAGAGAATACGGATTTGGGTATTTAAGGATATAAAATTGACAGGCCTCGGTACAGTGAGAATTTGGGATGTGAGGGCAAAGGACTATTGGGAATGACTCCTAGGTCTCTGGCTTGGACAACAGGAATGAATACGATACTATTCATTGAAACGCAGTACACTAGAGGATGGCATGTAGCATCAGCAAACAGTAATTGAGGCCACAGGGATGGATACATTTGTTAGGCTGTAGAATAAAAAGAAAAGGAAGCCTAGAACTGAGCCTCCATGAGCTCCAATATCCAAGAACAACAAAGAAGACAAAGCAGGAGTTACTAGACAGATGAGAGGAAAAATAAGAGAGCATGATTTCACAGCTTCCAGGGAGGGCCAGTGGTCAAAAGTGTCAAATACTTCTGAGAGATAAAATGACAAAAGGTCTAAAAAAATGCCCATGAAAAATTAGATTTCACAACCTAAAGGCACTGGTGATTGTAACAAGGATATTTCCAAAAAGGATTAGATTACATCAGCAGCAGAATGTGACAAAAGCACTCTATTCACTCATTAAACCCTTCTCTTGGCCAGGCACCAGAGGCTCATGCCTACAATCTCAACACCTTGGGGGGCCAAGAAGGAAGGATTGCTTGGACCAGGAGTTCGAGACCAGCCTAGGAAACATAGTGAGACCTTGTCATTACAAAAAATGAAAAAAATATTAGTCAGGTGTGGTGGTGTGTACCTGTAGTCCCAGCTAATTGAGAGGCAGAGGCAAGGTATTGTCTGAGTCCAGGAGGTTAAGGCTGTGGTGAGCCGTGGTCGTGCCACTACACTCCAGCCTGGGCAACACAAAGTGAGACCTCGACTTAAAACAAAACAAAAAAACCTCCTCTTGTTTTCCTTTTCTTATTTCTGTCCATCTTCTCTTTCTGTGTACTCTCTGTCTCCAGCCTTCAATATTGCTTTCTTTCTTAGCTTTTTGTCCTACCTATGTATTTATTTCTTCTCCATACTCTCTGATTTCCTCCTTTAATTTTTCCTTGCTCACTAGATGACAATATGTATCTGAAAATACTTCATTTTTAATTACTTTCTATTCTTCCTGCTTCTAATTTTAATGTTTTTATGCTTCAGAATGGTTGGGATACTTACATAGAAAATTTAGAATAATCTATCCCAAAGAGTAGGTCAGTGGTTCAAATAGGAAAGGATTTCCTAAAAAACTGAACTCCTCTTATGTAAGAATATAGCAGTCCCTTCTTATCCATGGAGGATACCTTCCAAGACCCCCATTGAATCCGAGGCTAGTACCAAACCCTATATATATGATTTTTTCCAATATGTACATTGAGAAGGTAGCATCACGATTTGCAGAAGAAATATTTCAAGTTGTGGTAAACAGGTAACCAGTTCTTCCACTATGACAACACACCTAGCCACATCATGATTTTTTTTTCTAGAATTTATTTATTAAAAATTGTGTATTGACCGGGTTCGGTGGCTCAGTCTGTAATCCCACACTTTGGGAGGCCGAGGTGAGTGAATTGCCTGAGCCCGCGGGCTCTAGACCCGCCTGGGCAACTTGGCGAGACCTCACCTCTACAATAAATCAAAAATTTGCCGGGCGTGGTAAGGATCACCAGAGCCCAGCAGGTCGAGGCTGCAGTGGCCGGGAGCAGCCACTGCACTCCAGTCTGGGCGACAGAATGAGACTCCCACTCAAAAAACAAAAACAAAACAAAACAAAAAATTGTGTATTTATTCTTACATGTTTAAACTTCGGTCACCTTTGAAGTACTCTCCGTTTGATGCAATACACCTATCAAGACACTTTTTCCACTGCTCATGACAGTTTCTGAGCTTATCAATTTTGATGCTTTTTAGTGCTTCTGCCGTTTTTTTCTTTCACCTCTTCCACATCAGCAAAACATTTTCCTTTGAAGACTTTTTTTAATCCGAGAAAACAAACAAACAAACAAAAAGTCGCTTGGAGCAAGGTCAGGTGAATAGAAAAAGGGTGAAGCACGGGAGTCATGCTGTTTTTGGTCACTCAAGGTAATGTGGGCAGGTGCATTGTTAAGATGGAAGAACCAGTCACCTGTTTGCCACAACTTGGGGTCCCTTCTGCCACAAATCATGAAGCTACTTTCTCAAAACTTCCAGGTAAAAACTTTGGTTGATGGTTTGATCCAGAGGAACAAATTCTGAATGTACTACAAGGGGCCTGCCCTCCAAAAGATAATTCCAGGGTTTTTTTGGGTCCCCCTCATACACCTATGATACAGTTTAATTCAGAAATTAGGCATAGCAAGAGAGTGACAATAACTAATGATAAAATAGAACAATTATAACAATATGCCAGCATCACTATTCTTGTTCTTTAGTCATTATAAATAATAAAATAGGGGTTACTTGAACACAAGCTCTGTAACTTAACAACCATCGACCTGATAACCAAAACAACTACTAAATGACTAACAGCAACAGTGTGGATATACTAGACAAAGGTGTGGTTCTCGTCCTGGACAAGACAAAGCAGGATGACAGGAGCTTTCATCACACTACTCAGAATGGCATGCAATGTAAAACTCAGAAATTGGTTCTGGGATTTTCCATTTAATATTTTTGAGCTGCAGTTGACCATCAACAACTGAAACTACGAAAGGCAAAAGAGCAGATAAAGATGGATTACTGTAGTCTTCTGTATTTTACTTTTGGATCACTAACTTTTAGATGTAATGAGGCCAAACCACCACCTCTATTATACAATCTTAAGTACATTATTAAACAGGATTCATCTAAAGTGGTTTCTCCTGAACATTTTCAGGACACAAAAGTATTCTTACAGAGAAACTCAGAATGGAAAATAGCTAAGAAGTTAAGATATAAGTGGTGTTTCACAGAACCATCAAATCAGTCTTTATTAGGATTTAACAGTTTTCTGTGTATTATTTAACCAATCATTATTTTTACCCCATCCTTCTGGGGTGGGGATGGTAGAATTTAAAATTCACCATTGCTAGGATAGAGTGTTAGTAAGCATACTATGGCTTTTTTCTTTTTGAGTAGGGGGTCTCACTCTGTCACCCAGGCTGGAGTACAGTGGCACGATCACAGCTCACCACAGCCTCGATCTCCTGGGCTCAAGCGATCCTTCTACCTTAGTCTCCCGAGTAGCTGGGACTAGAAGTATGTCACCACGCCAGGCTAATTTTTTGTTTCTTTGTAGAGACAGATCTTGCTATGTTGCCCAAGCTGGTCTCAAACTCCTGGGTTCAAGTAATACTTCCAACTCAGCCCCTCAAGGTGCTGGGATTACAGGCATGAGCCACTGCACCTTGGCTGTAAGCATAGTATTTGAAGATGCCGTGTTTCTTACTCTAAGCCTCCAGAACTGTGGCTCAACTGTAAAGATCCTGTAACCCTGCCTATATGGTTAGTCTCAAGTAAACACTAACACTTTAAAAAGTAGGACTGGAAAATCTGAACAGTTGAACCAGAAACAGTAACCAGCCCCATCTTCCAGTTTTAGAAAGAGCAAGTAGAGACTTCATAGCCACTGTGGACTACTGTGATCCTATAGCAGAACGATGTACAATTACAGCTATAGTAATATTTTTAAATAAGCAACAAAATAAATGTCTGCTGTAAGAAAACACTATTGTTCTCATAGTTCTTCTACTATTAATAATTATTAGATTCATTTAATTAAGATTAGCCAAATGGAGTTAATCAGCTGCCATTCATTAGCTATAAGTCTCAGGACTAAAACCAGCATGCTGAAGAAGAGTATCTTAGAAAAAACAACAAAAATGGTGGAAAATAAAAAAGAACTGTAAAGGTAAATAAGAGGATTGCCAAGACTCTTGGATGGAAATGTTGGCATTAGTAAAAAGCAGAAAGAATTCTTGCAAGAACTGGATTTACAAGAAAATATGCTTTAGCATAATTCGTTACTTGTCCAGACAATGAATATATGAACAAATGATAACCAAACTACTTTAACTCCCATCCCTTTTGGTAACACAGCTGAATCTACAGAGAAGTAAACCTACTAATTAGCAAACATATTAACTGTGTTAAAATTCAGGGTAGTGGGGAGACTTCTGGTTTCTAGGACAGAATACAGACCAAATACATAGCAAATTCATTTAAAAGTAAGGACAATAAAATAACAAATATAGGTTACTTCCTATTTTAAGTGAAACCTGCCTCTTAAATACTCCCACATATCATACAGAAATGTATCAGAAAAGATAAATTCCAGGCAATACTCAAAGACCTAGAAGGAAAGAATTGGAAAGGAAGAAATTAAGAAAAGAAACTATCTGAAATAACCAAGGTGATTTCTGCTATTAGTTTAATTCATTAGACTCTTGATAGTTTCATTCTCTACCCAGGCATATTATAATAAAAGTCTTTAAGCTTTACCTAAAATGGGGCAGGGAGCAAGGGAATAACAGGGAAAAGATGGGTACATAACTGATACAAAATAGTAAATACACTCTACATACAGCACCCCTTCAACGTCAGTAAAGAAACAATGAAGTAAAGGAAAATATCAACCTTATTATTGTTCAGATATGATAAAGAACAAGGAAATCTAGCTGGGGAGGAAAAACCACATTTTCTATTAGCAGCTGGTGATCATCCATAATAAATAGTGTTTGCTCTCCAATTATAACCCTTTTTTGTCACATAGAGATTAATCGTGAACCATATGCTCTTGATTCAGGCTCAATTAGTTATGAGGGGAAGGAAGACAAAAAAATTTTTTTTAATTTGTTTTTAAGAGACGGGCTCAGTGGCTCAGCCTGTAATCCTGCGCATTGGGAGGCTGAGGTGAGTGGATTACCTGAGCCCGCAGGTTCAAGACCCGCCTGGGCAACTTGGTGAGATCTCGTATCTACAATAAATCAAAAAATTAGCCAGGCATGGAAGTGCACGCCTGTAGTTCCAGCTACTTGGAAGGGTGAGGCGGAAGGATCGCCGGAGCCCAGCAGGTCGAGGCTGCAATGGCCGGGAGCAGCCACTGCACTCCAGTCTGGGTGACAGAGTGAGACTCCAAATCAAAAAAAAAAAAAAATGTGTTTTTAACTCTGCCTTTTATATATTTGCAATTCCAATAATTTCTTCCACTCTTACATTTTGAATTTTTTTTTTTTAAATCTTGAGCATATGAAGCTGACAGGAGAAAGGAAAGCATAAAGAATTAATAAAAACAGGCAACAGGTTCAATTCTTGTCCATACACTACTCCTTCCATCCAGGTAAATCAGTAAATCAAAACATGGGTCATCATAGCTTTCCATATAGATGCCTATGAAAGAGAGCTCCCGGTTATTTTCCCCAACAACTGCCAAGCTTCTACCAGGTGTACCAGGGTAAGGACAGAAGGATAGAAGGATAGAAGGACAAGAGAAAGAAAATTCAGTAAAATAAAGAACAAGTTTAGAATGTGATCTTCTTAATGCATCTTAAAATGTCCAATTTACCTTTTATATATATATATATTTTTTGAGTTGGAGTCTCATTCCGTCGCCCAGGCTGGAGTGCAGTGGCACCCTCACGGCCACCCCAGCATCAACCTGTTGGGCTCAGGCAATTTTTCCGCTTCAGCCTTCCAAGTAGCCGGAACTACAGGTGCACGCTATCACATCTGGCTATTTTTTTGATTTATTGTAGAGATGAGATCTCACCAAGTTGCCCAGACTGTTCTCAAACCCGTGGGCTCAGGCAATCCCCTCGGCCTCCCAAAGTGCTGGGATTACAGGCTTGAGCCATCGTGCCCGGCCTTTTTTAAAATACTAACTTGTGTGTTGAGGTTTTCAGTCTGACCCAGAAGTAGGTACCCCATGAGTGGTTTAACATGCAGTATGTGACAGGCCTGGCCACGCCCTATGTCCCAGGATGAGGGGCTCTCTGCACTGAAACTCTTTCCCAGAGTGTGGCGGGTGACTGGCCATCCAAAGCCCTCCTCCTCTGCCCAAGGGTCTGCAGCACTGCTGTACAGTTCCACTGGGCAGGATTCTGACTTGGAGGCATTCAGTCATAATCCCAAATGGTAGCTTCACCCAATTTAGAAATCTTGGAAGTCCTAATGCTTTCAAGAAAGATTGACTGCTCATCTCAATGTGCTTAGCTCAAATGAGGCAACATTTGCCTGTGTAAATCTAATTTCTGAAACTTCTCCAAAAAGTAGTAAACAGCTCTTCTGATGTTCATGCAGTTTTACCTCCCATGCTCTAGAGAAGAGAAAGCAACCTAGCTCTCAGCACACAGGAAGTTTGATGAGCTCTGAATATGGTTTGATTTTTTTTTTTTTGAAATCCTAATGCATGAGAATATATTTAGAAAGCCACAGTAAGAACACTCCCATTAAAAAGGAGGGCATTGTCAATCAAAAAAAAAAAATTCAAAGAAGTAATATTTACTATTTTGATATTTTTCAGAAATAATAAAACAATTCAGTAGGAAGAAGCATTTATTCCTGACAAGCAAATATAAGAACATAAAACATTTACTAATGGCAAATATTCCTAATCTTACAAAAAACTGTATACTGTTAATTCTAATATACTACAGGCAATTATTTATTTCTGTAGACAGCAAACATGTTCTGTAAAGGGCTAGAAAGTAAACAGTTTAGAGTTTATGGACCACACGATCTCTATCACAACTACTCAACTCTGCCATTGCAGCATAACAGCAGCTACAAATATTACACAGACAATACATAAAGAAATGGGTATGGCTGTATCTCTCAAACGTTTATTTAGGAATATTGACATTTCAAGTTAATATTATTTTAATATGTCATGAAATATAGCGCTTCTTCCCCCATCCCTCCTTTATAATACGTAAAAATCATTCTTGGCTCATGGGTCATACACAGACAGAAAACAGGACAGATTTAGCCTGAGGACCATGGTTTGCCTATCCTTGTCATTATTTTCAATGTTTGCAGAAATAAAAATTTACAAATGTCTATAAAATATCTTCTTTCTTTCTTTCTTCTCACCATTCCCATTCTGTCTTCCACAGAAACTTTCTGAAGTCCTCATTTCAGCAAATGCCATCTCTTCTTGCACCTCCCTCTCCCCAGAGCACAGCTTGAATGTTTTTAAATAAAAATCTACCCATGTCAGGAAAAGAGCCACCCATCTCATCTTTTTATACATTCTACTTCCTTGAACTACTATAAAGCTCCATATCTTTTCATGATCAATCTTTTAGTAAATATAGATTTGACCAATCTTATGACTTTTCTCTTTCAACCATCATTTAAGTTTAATTCTATACAATGAGACCCTGTGAGGTCTTGTTGAGAAGGCAGGTTCTAGTCACAAATACATTTAATATTTACAGTCTCCCTCCAGCAACTGTTCAATGGCATCTACAGAAACTCAGCAAAAAATAAAAAAAATTTAAAAATTGGGTTTTTGCTCTAAATTGCTTCTCTCTATACTTTCCAGTTAGGTGTTCTTTTTCATTTTTTTAATTGCTAAAGTTATTATTTATTTTATTTGCCTAATAATGATTACTATTATAATAATATTATTAGAACAATAACTTAAAATGTTTTAAAGACTTGACATCTCTTTAAATCTAAAGCCACAGGGATCTAAAATGTTAAATTACTTAAAATAATTAAACCAATATAAGGACACATTCAACTTATCACAGAGTAATATTTGAAATATGTTAAATCAATACTAACTTGGAAAGGTACAATCATAAAACTGGAAAATGTCAAGAAATTGTTTATCTCATAAAAGTGACCCTATAGGTGAGGATTTGTACAAAATATGTAGTCTCTGGTGAGAAGAGTTTTCAAATTTATACAGAGAAACATTCGGGATAGTGAAAAGCCATGTGATAGGGGCAGAACTGTGTTCTTGAAAGATGATGGAAAGGGGATGGAGCACTCAAAAAAGAATGAGACTCCATTCTCCACCTCTCCCCATCCATAAAAAAGTGTTTAAATACACCTATATTAAAAACTATTCCCTCAATGACTTCAACAGAAAGAGCAAAAATGCCATAGTTCAGCAATCTGTGTTTGACTATGAAGTGATTTCTCCTGAAGACAGATACCACCCCAAGGAACAATAGCAGAAAAACGATCCAACGTATGACCAGAGGCAAAAGCAAGAAAAGATTAGAACTGCAAGTCAGTGTCTCTGTCTACCTCTCTCCTTCCCCCTTCTCTCTGCCTCTCCTCTGAGACTCTTGGCTATATCTTTAGAACATCCTGCACAAACAACAGAAAATGTAATTTTTCTACTCAATACAAAGCAAGAAGCCCTTTGCCTTTTATTCTGCTGTCAAATACATAAACCAAAGGATTCTTACAGATGACTGTACCCTAAAAAACAAGAATTCAAGGAATGGTTCCTGAAAAGCAACACCCAGGGTCTAGTAAAGGTCAGAACATAGCATATTCATTTCATTTTATTTTTTTACATAAAGTGCACTAATCAGGTTTTAATGTTAAAAGAAATTCTTAGGACAAAGAAAAGGGGGGGGCTGAATGCGCTCTGTATTTTTATTGGAATACCATATACTGAAACAAATAGGGGAAAAATAGGAATACTAAAAATTTCCTCATGAAATTTTCAAAATAAAATGTTACTACTGCTCCTACAAAAGGAATGATTTCTTCAATTCTTTTAATGCTCTTTGTAACTCCACTGAATCACCTCCATAATCCTAACAGAGCAGACCCACAGACTCAGGGAGAATTCAAGATGTCACTAAATGTTCAGTCACAAATGCCCACCATCAACATCAGATGAAAAGATAAAAATAAAAGACATCTAGTATCATGCTCCCTAATGAAGTTTTTACACACACACACACACACACACACACACACACACACACACACAAGAAAACATACATTGTTAGAAGTTCAACTCTTGTTCTTTGCCATAATAAAATAACAGTTTTGGCCAAGCATGGTAGCCCACACCTCTAATCCTAGCACTTAGGGCGGCTAAGGTGGGAGGACCGTTCGAGCCCAGAAGTTCAAGATCAGCCTAAGCAACATAGCGAAGCTTCGTCTCTACAAAAAACTAAAAAATTAGCCGGTGTGATGGTATACACCTGTAGTCCCAGCTACCTGTGAGGCTAAGGCAGAAGGATGGCCTATGCCCAGGAGGACGAGGCTGCAGTAAGCTGTGATCACACCACTGCGCTCCAACCTGGGCGACAGAGTGAAACACTGATTCAAAAAAAACAAACAAACAAACAAACAAATAAATAAATAAAGTAACAGTTTTAATTCAAAACTCATATTTAAAAATAAATAATATTCCTTCTCCCACTTTTGTTACTCTTTTCCCATCTCTTGGCCATGCCCCGCCCCCCCCACAAGCCTACCACAAACCACTTACTGACTGTCCAATTTCCCTCAAAGAATAAAAATAAATAAAACCATAGTCCCAACGTCAGTCACAAGATATTTCAATTTTGCTGTGAACTAAGAATGTCTCTGGCTATTTCAACAGACTTGGTAACCTGACAATATTTTTCTCAATGATTTCCAGTGGGCAAATATCTACAACCACCTACTCCTTTACAAATGCAATGGATGCTTGTCAACAATACTAAAACAATTTTACAATAAGCAGGTTAATTTCAAGTATGTAGAAAATAAAATTTCAATAATTTTCCCCTCAAATGTTAAGACTGGCTCTATACAGGTTATCCCTTTTCTTATTTCCCTTTTAAAAGCATTTTTCCCCCTGCAATTTCTTAGTTCAATCCCTAATGAAGGTCAATAAACCTACAGGAAAGCCAGCTACATGGTACTAAAGAGCAAACATCCAATGGGAAGTAGAAGCAGATTAGCAAGAATTTCTCATTATTACATGAACAGCTCTCAGCAATCAAGTTTACTCCCATTTGCCTGTCTTGTTACATGGACAAAGAGGGGAGAAACTAACTCACTGATCTATAATGAATGCAAATCAAAGTTATTATTTTAAAAATATAAGATTAAAAGGCAGAGAGTAGAAGAATAATAGCAGTAAAATCCTTGGTTCCTTCCGCCTGCCCTGGATATTAGGGGTGCAGCTTCTCTAACAGCAATTGTCCATTCTTGTGGGGTTTTACTTGGTGTGCATTGCTCTCCACTGCCATTTCTATCCCTTTAGTTGTTTTTTTTTTCTTAAAGGTGATAAAGTAACTGTTTAAGAATGCCTAAAGACATCAAAGACCCAAAGCTTCATTGGTTGTGTGTGGCATAGGAGGAAGAGGAGGAACACGTGAGGTAATGAGGATCTACTGTATTTACCTTATGTGCAGGGCATGTGGACAACAATAGGAACCATGTAGGGTGCACTTTTGGTCAAAAAAGAACATGGCAGCCTAATGGGAGGCCTTTGTTCTTCAAAAGAGTCTCCTTTCCCCCTTTTGTGCTTCACTTAATTCATGGCATCTGAGCTGCTCTTGAACTTGACAGACTCAGAGAAAGAAAGGGAGAAGAGGGGGGAATCAGACACACAAAGAGAAGGGAAAAAGAAGGACTTCAAAGAGAATTCATTTGAAAAAATTAGTTCTACTGCCAGTTTTGATGAAGTCTAGGAATTTTAAAGGAGTCAGAAAATACTGAACTGTTGAAATAAATTTAATTTTCTCAGAAATTCTAACACATAATAAAATAAGTAAGGTACAAAAGAGTTATGTCTTAGGAATTTGCTATAGATTTTTCCCGCTACATGCATTTCTTGAAATAATAGTAAGAAAACATCTGATTTTCAACAATAACATTAAAGACAGCATTCTACAAGCAGTACCAGTAATTAAATGATTTCCCAGCTTATTACTTGAGTTGCACTAAAAAACACCACAAAACCACTAGCACCACCTTCAGGGTAAATACAGATAAGCAGGCTACAAAATAGCTACTTCAAAGCTTAAGATTTTTAAAAAGACACATTAACAACTAAACTGTCACACTTTCACTTTGAAGTCAAGAATTTAAAATTTTTATAAAGCAGCAAATAACTTCAGATGGAGAACAAAGCCCTAAGACTCTCTGGCTAATTCTAGGTATTCATGAGTATAAATACAGAACTGCAGAAAGATCCTAAGCTCTGGAGCTAATACAAAAGGCTGCTTAAAAACACAGAAGAATTGGCTATAAAGTAAGATGACAGTCCTATGGCTTTAAAACACATTTGTAAAACACCCACTCATTATAAAACAATCAAGTCTGAAATGCAGGAAGCCAATTTACTCCTACTAGATTTAGTATTAATTCCTCCAGGTCTTTCTTCTATGCATAGCTTACAAAGATAATTTTGTATTGTACACCGTACCAACTAACTTTTGATTTTTTCTTTTCATAGTTTCCTCCCCCCCCCTCGTTAATATAGATAATAGCTCCTTTTGTATCAGTATACATACACCTCAATTTTTGGTGGTATGTAGTATTCCACTGAAAGGATTTGTAATCACTATGCTGTTGATAGGTACTGGATTGTTTCTACTTTTTTTACTTTACAAAGCTTCAAGAAACAGCACTATTTGTGTATCCTTATGTGTGTAAATGTTTCTGTAAACAAATGGTGAGAGAGAAAATTCCTAAGTGAAAGACTACAAACACTTTAAAATTTAATAATATTATAACCACATTGATCTCCAAAAGTTATGCCGAAGTATCTTCCCAATATTATGTGACAGTGCCTGTTTTCCCTGATCCTAGACAATAATCTTTTAAATATTTGATAAATATTGGTCTTGTTCTAAATCATTCTAAAACATCTACACATACTTTCCTTCAAATTGAGAATATGATACATTTATTTAAGTTTTTGTAGAAACATTACTTTTAAACTACCAGCTATTACTTTATGGTCAAATCTCAATTTCATCTTACAACAGAATTACCATACAACCTCATTCTGCAGCATAATGTATTCAGAAAGCAAAATCCACCCTCAGAAGATAATTTGGTACCAAAACTTAAAGGGTTTGCTGCAGGTCTTGAAGGTAACCATAAAAAAGGCACAATCATATAAACACATGCCCTTTCCAAAAGAATTGTTTTGAAAGCATTGCTCTCGATTGGATTTATGTGCATGTGCAAGCAAGTGTGTCAGTTATAGTATACTGGTTTAAAAGTAAGTGCAATCATTCTAATCACACCTTGTACAGACAAGAAGTTGCATATGTGGTCAAATCTGTGGGTGTAGCAGCATAAATGTAGGTTTAGTACTGACATAAATTGAAACCTGAATATTAATTCCTAAGACAGAGTTTCTCAACCTTAGCACTATCGATATTTTGAACCAGATAATTCTTTAGGGAGAGGGAAGGGCACAGGACTGACCTCTGCATTGTAGGATGTTTAGCAGCAGAACTGGCCTCCATTAGATGCCATTAGCACCATCCTTCAAGTTGTGACAACCAAAAATGTCTCTAAACATTGCCAAATATCGAGGGAGGAGAATCGCCCCAGTAGAGAACCATGACCCTAGGGTACTTTAATGAACTATTACATACATTTACCACTGCATGTACTGTCTCACAAGTTCAATTTTAAAAGAATACAATTTTTCTAAACACTTAAGATATTTATCAAATTCTTGTTAACTTTTGCTTCATTCTGCAGCCATTAGTGAATTTGGCAGCATCTGGCAGACACAGACCAAACCTGTGACTCTAACCTAATTACTAACTTAAATTGCTAGCTAACAATGATGTTTCAAAAAGGCAAAAACTTCAGTCATATTCTACTTGTGAACTACCCCATTGTTTCTATCTCCAAAATACCTCTTGAAACCATTGCTTCTCTGCATCTTCCACAATCTTCATCTCTACCACCATCTCTCAACTAAATGCAGATGTCCCTTCAGCTTCTACTCTAGACTCCACCAAGCCATTCTCTATTTATTTAACTAATATTTACAGAATGCAGTTCATACTGAGAATACATCAGTGTATAACTCTCTTAAAAAATTCTTCATCTACTGAAAATTACATTCTAGTGTAAAATACACTAGGTCAGAGGGCAGTAAGTGCTTCAGAGGAGGAAAAAAAAAAATTGGAAAGCATGGGAAAGGGTGAGGTCTGGTGTCAAACAGTGCCAGGAATGGGCCCACCAATTGTATAAAGACATGACGGTCAGGAAGGGAACCACATGGGTATCTGTGGGAAAAGCATCACAGGCAAAGAAAACAGCAAGTATAAAGGCCCTGAGGTGGGAGCATACCTCAGAGATTTACTCTGAGTGAAATGGGAAACCAGTGGAAGGCATCAAGCAGAAGAGAACCATGCTCTAAAATTTCAAAGGAAAACCCTGACAACTACGTAGGCTGTAGGGCTGTAAGGTGGAAGCAGAGGCCAGTTAACGCATGAGATTTAGACCAGGGTGGGAGTAGTGGAGATGGTAAGAAGTGGTTGAATTTTGGATCTATTATTAATCACAGAGATATTTTTAAAACAAATTGGATTGTGTCATTCTTCAATTCAAAAAACCCTTCAAATGCCACTTTCTTCCCAATGCACTTTATAGAAAACGCAGTCTAATGTGGCCTAAAAGGCTCCTTCATATGATCTGGCTCCTGCCTAATTCTCCAGCTTCATCTTACTCCTCAGTAACCAAAATATGTTCTCCTTTCAGGTCATTTAATACCCCAATTCCTTTCCACCTGGGGGCCTTGAAACATACTGTTTTCTCTGCCTGGAATGCCCTTTTCACTCTTTGCCTTGCCTACAAGCTCTCATATGTCAGTTCTCAACTTAAAATTCCCTTCCTCAAAGAAACCTGACATACAGCTTGAAATTAGCTTTCCTACCTTTTCCCATTATATTCTCTTAGAGTACCCCAAAGAGCTTTTCCTTGATAGGACCCACGACAGTTTTTGTAGTTATAACATTGGTTTGACTATATCCAATGGATAATGTTTGTCTCTCTAAACTATAGGCTATAAAGAGTAGGGACTACTTTCGTTTCACTTACCATTGTATCCCAGGATTTTGCCACAACACCTGGCAAAAAATATTTGTTGAACATGTGACAGAACTCTCGTACCCCAGCTCTGCCAGATACGACCTTGTCACTATACTTCTCAAGATCTCAACATACTTTCCCCCACTTTTATTCTTAACACTCTACGAAGGTCATGAGAACAAAAGCAAATAAGGCAAAGAAGTAGGAAATCACAAGAAGTCTTAAGAACAGTTTGTCTGAAGCAGTCAGAGAGTGGTAAGAGAGACGAATGAGTGAGGACCTTGACTGTTGGGTTATGAAATCTGGACAATGCTGGCAATGTAACTCAGCAGCCAAATGGAGAGGTACTGAAGGCTTGGAGCAGCATAATACATCAGTCAGAATCGTGTTTTTGGAAGATCAATCTATCTGTGGTATATAACTCATTGAAGAAGAGGCTAAACACAAAAATTTGAATTAGACTCCAATAAGTAACTAGGGCCTCAACCAGTTGTAAACGACAGTTGGATATAAAAACACAAATATATATTTTTCTTACATTTTCATTAATAAAGATTGTTAGTGTTATTTGACAGCTAAATTAAGTTTACACGTGTTTTTGTTAGATTTCTAAAGAAAACAAAAGTAATCCAACAATGGAAAGTATTTTCGTTTTTACATTCATTCATTACTGACAATGCTGGCAATATAACCAGATTCCAAAAGCATGGCTCTGATCATATTACTCAAAAAACTGCAGTGGCTCCCCACTGTCTACTGAATTAAGTCCAAACACCTTAGCCTGATCGTTAAGACTCTAAATAAACTGGTCCCAACTTATTTGCTCTTACTCACCTATATTCTAGCCAAATTGAATTTTTGTTCCAAACATAGCCAGCTTTTTCTGCCCTTACTAAACTTTGCTTCACACTGTTAGTTTTTTCTGAAATGCAATTCACCCTCCATTCCTAATCCACCTGTCAAAATCCCAAGTCTGGTGCAGTGGTTCACGCCTGTAATTCCAGCACTTTGTGAGGCAGAGGCAAAAGGACTGCCTGAGCACAGGGGTTCAATACCAGCCTGGGCAACTTGGTGAGACCTTGTCTCCACAATAAATCAAAAAATTAGCCTTGTGTGGTGGTGTGCACCCGTGGTCCCAGCTACTTGGAAGGCTGAGGTGGAAGTATCACGTGAGACCACAGGTTGAGACTGCAGTGCCATGAGCGTGCCACTGCACTCCAGCCTGGGCGACAGAGTGAGACTTCAACTCAAAAAAACAAACAAAAAAATCCTACCTTCCTTATTTAAGGCCCAGCCCACATGTTATTGCCACTCTCAGTATCCTTCTTAAAATCACCTCAAGTACAAAATGATTTCTCTCTCTTTCACAGCTGCCCCATCCCAGAGGCTTTGTAACTTACCACATTCTACATTGAATGACTTTTTTCCTTACCAGTTTGATCTCCCCAATTAAATTGTAAACAATGTCTAGCCCCCCACCCCCTGCAAAACTGAGATGGTACATATGCACCAAAAACAAGCAACTATATTTATAATTTAAACTGTTTTTTTAAAAAAAACCCATTCCCTTTGAGGGCAGGCATTATTTCTGCAACTCTTTAAACAAAGACTTAACTTTGTTGAATAAAACACTCAAAAGTTTTAAGTCAAATATAAAATTTGCTCTTATCTCTTGGGTTTATTAGTTGAGCCGCACACAAAAGGAAGCACCAGGTATGGTGGTGTATGCCTGTAGTCCCAGCTCTTTGCTGGAGCCCAAGAGTTCAAGGCTTTAGTGCACTATGATTGACCCTGTGAACAGTCATTACACTCTAGCCTGAGTAGCAAAAGTGAGACCCCCATTTCTCTTTTTAAAAAACAAGTAAATTTCCAGCTCCCATATATAAGTGAGAACATGCCAAATGTGTCTTTCTGTGCCTGGCTTACTTCATTTAATATAATGTCCTCCAGTCCCACTCATATGCAAATGAGGGATTTCCTTCTTTTTATGGCTGAGTAATATTCCATTGTGTATATGTACTTCAGTTTCTTTATCCATTCATCCTCACATGCACCCCATAAGCATATAAGCCTATTATGTACCCATAATAATTAAAAACAAACAAGTACAAAACACCAAGACTGTCCTAACAAGTTTCCATCTAATATTCTCCAAAGCAATCAGAAAAATAATAAAAGGGCTATCAAATATAATCAAATTCTAAATTGAGTACGAATTTCCAAAGAGCTGGTATAGATAACAAGTGCCATGGGAAATCCAGAATGGAGAGATCACATCAGCTAGCCTCAAAAAATGTTTATGAGATGCTTAGCTAGAGGGCAAGAAGAGACAAGATTATGTAAAGAAACGTGTTCTCTTGGGTTGCTCCAACAGCCATATCCATTGCTACAACTTGCTTTTGAAACAAAAAATAACCCATGCCAAGCACCACATCTC
Source organism: Tarsius wallacei (assembly GCA_963574415.1). Taxonomy (NCBI): domain Eukaryota; kingdom Metazoa; phylum Chordata; class Mammalia; order Primates; family Tarsiidae; genus Tarsius; species Tarsius wallacei. The sequence goes on from CAUYQG010082306.1 coordinate 37,275, forward strand.
CAACCTATAAATGTTTGCACTCCTGACTCCACTCTCTTCATGTTAAGAGTCCCCTACTAGTGAACACATGAAAAATCCAGAAACCTCAAGACACAACAATCATTTTCCAAAGTACAAAATCATTTTCTATACTTTCCTCACCTGCAATGGCAGGGGGCAGGGGTAGATCTCAAAGGTGACTATTTAGAAAGTCCAATTAAATTCTAACAACAAACTGCAACAAGTCCTTATAGCCCTTGCCTGATGCATTTTAATAATTACATCTTTAATCATCAGTAATCAGACAAATTTTAGATAGGTTATGACTGGGAGCCACTCCCCTGATCAAATGTTGCAAATCAGAAGTCATTTATAAATCAAATGAGAAACTGTGCAGCACAGTGGTTTACAGTTGAGACTCTGAAGCCAGTCAGCATGGGTGCATAATCCCTGCTAAGTAAGCTTCCCTGGGCTTCAGTTCACTCATCTCTAAAGGGAGAACAAAAATGGTTAACTCGGTATTGCCATAAGGAACAAATGAATTAATGTATTAAAACACTAAGTATACTAATCTGACATATTGTGAGCAACACAAAAACTGCTACCTACTATTATTAATCCAAGGTCATTAAGGGCACTAGTTCAGACAGGACTACTTAGACAGTAATACAGTAATAAACTAAAAGTGCCAGCTTCAAAAGTGAACACTGGATAACATCCCTATCAATGAAATTAGCATCAAAAGAAATGTAGAACCTACGTATACATGGAAACTCAATATATGACAGAGTTTTGGCACCGCAGGAAAGCTGAGGAAAGAAGGAAAAAAATTCAACAAATCATGTTGAGAGAACTGGAAATCCAATTTTAAAAATTCAACTTAAAAAAAAATTAGATCCCCACCTCACACCCTACAAAAATAAATTCAAAGTAGATTAATGATCAACACATAAAAAAGCAAACTTTAAGACCTTGAGAGAACACAGAAACATATTAACAGAGGGAAGAGAAAGATTTCTTTAATAAGACATAAAAAGTACAAACCCTAAAGGAAAACGATGATAAATCCAACAGTGTCAAAATAAAAAACCTTTTTTCATTAAGAGTCCATTGTACAATACAAAGATAAACTACAGACTGAGAAGAGATATTAGAACACACATAACCAATTAACAAAAGACTGGAATCCAAAAAACTCCTACAAATCAATTAAAGATAAAACAATTTAAAATGAGCACAATATGTTAACTGGCAACTCACAGAAGAAACAATGGTCAATAAACATATGAAAAGATACTTAATCTCATTAATAATGAAAGCAAAATTAAAATCTTTATAAGATGCCATTTCATACCCACTGGGACTGACAAAAATTAAAATATCTTGGTAAAGATACAGAGCAATAAGAACTACACTACTAGAAAGGATATAAATTGATACAGTCACTTTAACAATATCTAGTAAAACTGAAGATATGCATACCCTACAATGCAACAATTCCACTTCTAGGCTTATGTAGGTACTGTGCATGCACATTTTGTCCATGCACTCTCTCTTTCTCTCACACACACACCCCGTAACAAAACTCTTGCACAGTATGCACAAGAAGATATATACAAGATTTTCTTAGCAGCACTGCTTAAAAGTGCCAAGAACTGGAAACAGTTCAAATGCCATCAAGTGAAAAATGACTATATCAACTGTGGCATATGAGTATTTAGTCAATAAAATACTATACAGTTATGGAAATAAATTGTGGTAGACTGTTTGTCAAACTGGCTACAATTATCCCTTCCCTGTATCCATGTCATTTTGCATGTCCCTTTGCTGCTCCTCTCATCAAGAGTTGCATCCCTTAAATTTGGAATAGCCTTGCAATAACATGCAGTAAAAGTGATGCTATGCCAGTACCTAACCTAAATCTCAAAAGGCCTTGTACACTTGCACTCTTGCTTATAACCCTGCTCAGCTGCCAGGTGAGGATCAGGCTAGTCTCCTACAGGATGAAACCATGTGAAGTGGAAACAAGCTGTCTCCACGGAAGAATCTTAAACATCAGCCAACCCAGTAAGTAGCTGGTCATAGATACATGAGCAAGCCCAGCCAACATCAGTACAATCACCTACCAGATCCACAGTCTCATGAGCAATAAGAAATGGTTGTTATTTTGGAGTTTGCTGCAAAGCAACAGATAACTGGCACACAAATGAATTAAAGATATACTTATTAATACAAATAAATTTGGCAAATGATGTTGAGTATAAAAAGTAAGTTGCACAAAAATACATAAATATTATCATAAAATGTTGAGAGATACCACATTCCTATGAGGAATGGTGGTCAACTCGAGGTTTGGAGGGAGAATGCCACTGGGAAAAGGCACAGGACTTAAAGCTTTTCAATGAGGCCTTCTCTAGCCACCTGACTGAAATTGCAGCTTCCCAGCACGCTCTCTATCCTTAGATCCTTTTCTATGCTTTATTTTTCTACTTAGCACTTGACACCAGCTAATTTCACAAAAGCAGGAATCTGTATTGTGTTTGTCATTGTTTCCCCAGCACCAAAAACAATAACAATGATTGGCAGAAATTCTAATTTAAATCTCCCCAGGTGACTCTAACATGCCTCCACCCCCAACTCCCTGCAGTTGAGAATCACAGTTCTGGTGAGAGTAAGCAACACAGCAGCAATTAAGAACAGGAATCAGCAAACTACTGTCTGTTTTTGTACAGTCCACAAGCTAAGAACATTTTTTACAGAATATCTGCAACAGTTTTGATAGAGAACACTAACTTTGGATCCCAATTAAGTGAAATGTTGTGTTGCTTCCCCCCAAATTATATTATTCTCATTAGTAGACCTGTATTACAAGAACTTTTACTCAATTACTGTTATATTTATTCATGTTTTGAATTTCACCAATTAAAAATGTATGGAAATTTGTTCTCTCCCTTGTTATATAAGTATCAACATAATATCCTTGATTTTGCCTTTTGGCTTACAAAGCCTAAAATATTTACTATCTGGTCCTTTACAGAAAAGATTTGCCAGCCTCTAACTAAGAGCTTATACAGGTCCTCCTTTGAGGGTGTGTGTGTGTGTGTGTGTGTGTGTGTACACACATATGACTGACAGATAAACAGACACATCTGGCCATTAAGTATGATACTGGATATTATTAGTAAAGAAGAAAACAAGAAAATTAATATGGCCATAACATTTTTTGCAATAAGTGCTATGAAGGAAATAAAGGATCAGGTTCGATAACAGCTAGTTGCCAAATAATTCTCAAGAATCACATACAGTGAAACATATTCAGAAGGGGAAGAAACTGCTGACTCTTGTGCCCTTAGTCACCTTCCCCCAAAAATGGAGTCGCTCCCAAGCTATTAAGAACAGCAGAAGGCAGCAGACAGCACTTTTGCTGTTGTCCTGCCCTCCGTTCTGTGCCCTTCATGTTATCTTTCCTTTAATAAATCTCTCAAGTCAAACAAACAAACAAACACACAAAAAAAAGAGTAGCAGAAAATGAGATAAATTTTAGTTGTGATCACTTCTGGAGTCTCAATACAACTAGAGATGAGAACATAAGTGTTCATCTAGAGTTGTAGTTTAAGTGAGGGAATAAGAACTAGCTTACCAGTCAGTGTTCAAATCTCAGTTGACACAGCTCAGCTTTGGAACTCTGGGCAAGTTATTTTTACCTGTATCTCAAGGTTCCTCTTTTGTAAAATGGGGGTAAAAACATCTACCTTTAAGATCCTTGAGTTAAATAAGATAACACAGTTAAGCAGTGCTGGACACGTCATCAGTGTTCAATAAATGTTGGTCATTATTATTACCACTAGTAGCCAAAGTCATGTTTAAATAGACCCCTTAATATTTCCTAAAAAGCAATCATTTATAGTCAATGGTTTTCTGTTTTCTCCAATGCTCTTTTGCCTCAAATAGCTTTAATAAAGTCTTTATTTCACTTCTCAGGAAATTGCTTTAGATTTGAAGTAACTATATATACTCAGCCCTATATATTTCTAGCATTGTTAGCCAAAAATCAATGTTAGGGCTCAAAAGAAGAGTCTTCTCAGAGAAAGAATGCTAGTAACTGACATTAGGCCAAAATGCCATCCACATTTCAACATTTGGACATAGGCATATATGTTACTGTAGTGGTCTTTCTTATTTTTATTTTTTATAGAGCAAATAAAATAGAGACAATGCCTCAAAAAAAAGAGGTTGTTTTAAAAGTTATCCTTCTTATGCTCTTATGAGCATTTGTTGGTTTTTCTGTTTAAATCAAAGAAAAACTAGTGCCAATGTCAGATTTTAAAGTGAAAGACCATCTGATGCTCAAAAAGAGACCTGATTCCTTAGCACTACCTATTCTTGTACAAAACAATAAATAGTTCCCTGCAGGACACAGTCTACAGCTCACCTACCCAACTTAATAACAAGCTTATCACCAAAAGTACCTTAAGCAATAGATAGTATCAAGAAGTGACTCTGTTGTAAATTTAGGAACAAAATTAAAGGTCCTAGGGAGACATTTTCCACAAGCACATCCAGACAGTGAAAAGAGACTGCCACATTCAGACAGGATTTTACTGTCTTATAAGTATTTCTCTCCCTGAAGCAACTCAAAATTATGACCACCTCAAAACAAAGATTTGTGTAGCTACAGCCAGGGTACCCGGACCCTAATATATCAATAGGCATTCACTGAGGCTCTTCAGAGCAATAAAGTCATTGTACTGCTAAATCCCAAAGAACTTTCCAAATACAACACAAACAAAAATTATTTCCTTTTATCCATAGGCAGCTCATCCAAAGACTATCATTTTTTAACTTTTCAGTTGGCATAAATGAGATTACATGGTCTAAATTCACTGAGCTGAAGTCTGAGATAGGAATTCTGGTCTCAGCTGAATGACTTTCAGCAAGTCACTTAACCTCAGTTATTCTCAACTTGGAACTCAAGGTTATTTGGTATGAATATCCTCACCAATTCTTCATCTAAAATGTCATATTGTCTCCACCATCTATTCTCCTGCCTCCTTAACAGGTACAATCATTATTATTTCTATATCAGCCAAGGTGTCCGATTGGACTAAGGTTCAGCCTTTATCAACTAAGATGAATAGACTTTTATGAAACTCTCCTGAGGTACCCAGTAGGACTTCTTTTTTTGTGCCCACACTATACCAACATAGTTATCTCTTGGGGAGGGGAAGGGAGACAAGGAAAGGGAAGGGGAGGGCAGGAGAGAGGGAATTGGCTCAAGTAACTACAATAGCCAGAAGTAAAGTAGACCTCATTTCAGACACTCAAGCAATGTCTTCACAACCTGATCTATCGCTCTCTGTCTCTCTCTTCTTATTTTGGCTTTGTTCTCAGGCTTCACAGGCTGATCAGATATCTACAGCCACTCTCACCCTTCATCAATCCCTGGGTTTAATACAAGGATGCTTCCTTCTATACATCAAACAAAAGCAAAAGCTGTGGCTGGCTTCACTTGAATAATGTGCCCACCATGAACCAACCACGTAACTGAGGGAACAGAATTCTGAAACCTGGAGCAAAGTCAACACCACCCAATAGGCAAGGACTAAAAGAGAGGAAGGAGTGATCTGCTCCCAGCAAAACCACGGATGTTCTCCACATCTCCACTTATTGCCTCTCCCATTAGCTAAATCCCCAGTCTCCACTGCTTAATTCTAAAACTTTACTATTCCCTGGAAGTCCATGCCTTGATGTTTGGCACATCATCCATATTGTTCACATCGATATTGTTCTTTCTCATCTCCTAAATCCAATCAGTCACCAATTCCCAAAGATTCCACCTCCTTAGGCTCCTTTCAAACCCTCTTCCTCCCCAGCCGCGACTCCTTTAATTTAGGCCTCTGCATCACTCTTGTGTGGATTATTTTGACTGTTCCAACCTCTCTCACTGCTTCAGTCTCACACCACTCCAATCTATGCTTCATAATGTCACCTGTGATCTTTCCGAAGTTCTAGTCTACTCCTATTATCCTTCCATTATATAAAAACCATCTTATTTCTGACCATCCTCACTTTATAGTTTAATCATGCCAATTGCTTGCCATATCAACTGCAGTAAGCTGCATCATACCTCCAATCCTTTTGTTCACATTGCTCTCCAGACTGGAATTTACTTATGCAAATCTGTGACATCAAGGGGTCAATTCAGACAAGGTGAATGGACTTTCATGAAACTTTCCTGAGATACCCAGTAGGACTTCTCTCACTGTGCCCCTACCATGCCAACATAGTTCTCTCTCACAACATCTGTAAAACTTTATTGTACTTACCTATTTATACTCTTGTCTTGTTCCTATGGTTCTTAAAAGCAAAGATGCACTAAAATCAATTGAGAAATTCTATAAAACTACAGATGCCTGAACTTACACCACACCAAATATCAAATCAAAATCTCTTAGATTAGGGCTAGGCATGTACCCTGTGAAAAAGCTTCAAGGTCGTTTATGTTACCTGCCTCCACTGCTCTAGAAAAAAAAAAACGCTAACAGATGACAGTCTGCTTAAGAACGACAATTCCTACTAAGTATATCCAGCACTTTTTCAAATTGTACCTGGCACTAGGAAATAAAAAATGTTGTGGAATGGATGAATGGGCAAATGAACAGTAAAAGTCTTAAACACTGCTTTGAATTACAGTCGCCAAAAAGCACCCAATGGAAGAAGATGAGCAATGATCATGCAACGAACAATGATAATTTTTTAATACATCAGGGTGGGGAGATAGGGAAAGGAAAAAATTAACAAATTACCTGAATCTGCTAATGAGACCTGAATATTATCCTATATAATCAATTGCTGAAGCCAGGGATAACAAATGTTTCTGATTTTAGCTTCAAGGTTGTCTATGATTACAAATCAAACTCTGACTAGTACCTGTTTTTTTTTTTTTTTTGAGTTGGAGTCTCACTCAGTTGCTCAGACTGGAGTGCAGTGGCCCGCTCCTGGCCACCGCAGCCTCGACCTGCTGGGCTCCGGTGATCCTTCCGCCTCAGCCTTCCAAGTAGCTGGAACTACAGGCGCGCGCTACCACGCCTGGCTAATTTTTTGATTTATTGTAGAGATGAGGTCTCGCCAAGTTGCCCAGGTGGGTCTTGAACCCGCAGTCTCAGGCAATCCACTCACCTCGGCCTCCCAAAGCGCGGGATTACAGGCTGAGCCACCGAGCCCAGCCTGTACTTGTTTTTTAATAATGTGTAAAACTAACACTGCTTTCTGCATAAACTTTCTATGTAGCAAGACTCAAGATATATATGAAACATGACTATGATAAGAATTAAACTTAGGGCTGGGCACTGTGGCTAAAGCCTACAATCCCAGCACTTTGGGAGGCAGAGGTGAGGGGATTGCCTAAGCCCACAGGTTCAAGAACAGCCTGGGCAACTTGGCAAGACGTCATCTCTACAATAAATCAAAAAATAAGCCAGGCATGGTAGCATGCATCTCTAGTTCCAGTTACTTGGAAGGCTGAGATGGAAGGACCACCTGAGTCCAGCAGGTCGATGCTGGGATGGTCGTGAGCGTGTCACTACACTCCAGCCTGGATGACAGACTGAGACTCCAACTCAAAAAAAAAAAAAAAAAAAAAACCAATTAAACTTAGGCAATACACAAACAGAATTACCCCTACATCAAAATTCACTTTAATAACTATTTTCTGTCCACCTTCAGGGCCAGACACTACACTAGTTTGGTTGTACTAGTAAGGTGAACAACAGGCACAGCAGCTCCCCTCAGAGAGCTGAGAAACAGAAACACTGCAGCTAAAGCACATCAGCAATGTTGCTCAAACCTAAATAGAATTGAGACTACCCAATGTTTTACTTGTATTCCATCACAATTTTTAAAAAAATTATAATTAGTATTTTTTATTATGATATTGTGGGGTACAGTTAACGATTAGGTATACAAATATGCTTCGTTCAGACACCCTTGATGATAAGAGGTGTCTCCCCGTCCCCAGACAGATATTGAGTACCGTTAATCCCATCTCCCTTCCCCTCCCCTCCCCATAATTTCCCACCACTGTCAGTCATTTTCTTATAGTATTACTTTGGATGTTCAAGGTTCACTATATGAGTGAGAACATGTGATACTCAGATCTTTGTTTCTGTGAGAGGTCACTCAGTATTATGGATTCTAGTTCCATCCAAGT
>CAUYQG010082307.1:0-12679 GCA_963574415.1 Tarsius wallacei
AAATAAAATGAATGAACGGGGCTGGGTGCAGTGGCTCACACCTGCAATCCCAGTGCTTTGGGAGGTCGAGGTGGAAGAATCACTTGAGGCTGGGAGTTTTGAGACCAGTCTGGGCAACACAGCAAGACCCCATCTCTACAGAAACTCAAAAAGTTAGCCATGTGTTGGTGGCATGCGCCTGTAGTCCCAGCTGCTTGGAGGCTGCAGTGAGCCACGATCACATCACTGCACTCCAGCCTGAGTGACAGTGAGACCCTGTTTCATAGGTAGATAGATAGACAGACAAGGCATTGGCACCCCTTTGGACCTGCCCCTCCAGCCTTCTCTCGGTCCTTTTCCCACATCTCATGTCCTTCCAGCCAGTCCCCATCCCTTCATCTGCAGAAAGCCTGCTTCTCCTAGCAGGCACTATTCAGGAGCCACCACCTCCAGGAAGTCTCAGAGTTGTGTCGGTCCGTAGCCCCCATCGCAGTCTGCTACACGCCCTCATCCTTTTCTCTCCCGCAGTGCCCCGTGTGGTGGGTCTCTGTCTGACCTGGCTGATCTGATAGACGGCGTCCACCTGCCTTTCTGACAGCTGCCCCTTCTCCACGTCCTACGCATGTGGTGCGAGTTAGCTAGAAGGGAGATTGAGGACAGGAGTGTTTGCAAAGCTTCTCTGGCATGATGATGTCTGGGAAGATGTGAAAGCACACCCAGTCCCCTTTCCAAGGAAGCATGTTCACACTGCCAGTGACCCGCTCCGCAGATCAGAGGGCAGGAAGTCCTTGTCCTTCCTCCAGAGGGACACCGCCTGTCTGCAGGTGGGGCCCTGACCGGCCTGTGACTGAGTGCACACTGACCGGTTACGCGAGTCCCGTAAAGCAGAGCGCTCCACGGAGGAAGAGCTGTGCCTCTAAGTCCAGGGAGGGGGTCGCGAAGCGTTTCTGGTGCCCAGGGACGAGGAAGGAGGCCTGGAGGACAGGAAGGGAGGCCAGCGTTGACTCAGACCACAGGTGGCTTGCTAAAGGGTTAACAGGAAAGCGAGGGACCTATGACCTTACCTGGGCCTCTCCCGGGGCAGTTTCTCTCACACTGGCAGGATGGTCTGTCTTCAACCAGGAAAGCGGCCAAGCCAGTTGGACTAGCTTGAAGGCAAGCTGCCAGCTCCAATCCCAGGCACACTAGTTACTAATTATCTTCTGACCTCCAAGGGGAAGGAGAGAGGAGCTCTCTGATTGGGTCCCCAGACTGAAATAACTCCCCATCTCCCCTGCCCCAACGAGTGAGGGGCGTGGTGGAGTGGTGTCCTGTCCGGAGTGCTTGGGGAGAGATTGTGTCGGCAGGACAGGTCGGCCTGCGGCTGGACAGCCCCTGTCCACAGCCCAGGCCCATGGAGGAGGGAAGGCACACCTGTATCTTGACGCCCCCTGAGCATGTATGAAGCCCACGAAGCTGGCAGGAACAGAAGGGCAGGGAAGGAGTCCCCGGGCTCCAGCTGGGAGTATGAAGACTGCAGGGGCCTGCAGAGAAGGGGCCTGGCAGTGCTGGGGACACTCAATGGAGACTTGGAGCCCAGGGACCGCACGAGGGGGCAGAGGAGGCCCTACCGGAAACGGGACTGTGGATACTGGGATCTGGAGCGGGGCGAGCCAAGCTCTGGGGACTGCGAGGAAGCTGGCGGAGAGGACTGTGTGCCCCCCGGGGGCCCTGATGGCCGGAGGAGTGCTGGGCGCGTACGCTGTGGGAGTCGCAGTGCTGGGACGGATGCCGCCTGGCTCACGGGAAGCCCAGGTGTGGCCTGGGAGCCTGGAGGATACGCAGGGACGAATGGCTTCGTGGGGCCCGGGAGTCTGAGGCGTGGTCCCGAGGACTCTGTGCACGCGGACCAGTGGGCCGGCTGCAGGGGCCTGGGTGGCTCTTTGGGGACGCCAGGCCAACCTCACGTGTGGCACACGGGCCGCAGGGATTTCCATGATAACCCGGAGGACTGTCAAGAAGCTGATTCTTCCTACAGAGCGCGCAGCGATTTGTGTCCCGTACCTGGGACTCACCCTGCCGGTCAGCCTGTGGGCTTTCCGGACTTGAACGGTGTCGATGAGGGAAAAGGATTCATCAGATGCCGTGAAGGGGGCGGGGATGTTTATCTAAATGGTGAAACCTTCCCCCAAGCAACGACTCACACCGTGGATCAGGGTCATTCGGATGCAGAAAGCTGGGATGCTTTGTCTGCAGGCCACGGGCGCACGTCTCATCACCACAGAGGGACAGGTTCTCTCCCCGAGACCGAGGACTGGGAGGGTGATGGTGTTGGCACACGGGCGCTGGTGGCGCGTGGGGCTGGTGGGCCCAATCCAGGAGGACCGCAGAGCCACCGCCCTCGGGGGGACCACGGAGGACAGCGTCTGGGGGATCCTCAGAGCGCTTCGCTAGAAGACACCCGGCACTTGGAGGAACAGGGAACCCCGAGTGGCCCAGGGACTTGGAAAAGGAACAGCTGCCTCCGCAGCACGGCGCCCGGCACCCTGCGGCGCTCGGAGTTCGTGCAGAGCAGGAAGAAAGCCCGAGGTACCAATCCCGGGGGCCACGGGGTTGGGGGGGAGGGAGACAGCACCGTCGTGGGACAGAAGGATGGTGAGGCCAGGTCCTCAGAGCGCTTGTGTCTTGAAGGCCACAGGGCCCTTCCCGAGTGAGGGCAGCCTTCGAGGCTTCGCTCCCTGGAAGCACCCGAGGGTGACAGCGCTGGTGGCACGAGCGCGTCACACAGGCTCTCGTGGGGACGCTTCCTCATGCCTCTGGCGCCGTCGGTGTCTCTGGTCGCAGGTGTCTCCTTTCTTCTTTAATCTTCTTTAATCAGCAAGTTCGCTCTCAGGGCACTGTGTCTTTTCCAGTTCTCCACAGTGAACAGTATTTGTTTTTGCTGTGTTGTTTTCATAATCACTGAATTTCCTGTTTAGCCCCGTTCATTCATTTTATTTGATGGATAGTGAAGAGTCATGGAGGTTTCAGTGTGGGAAGCCACATGCTGAGAGACAGGCCTCAGTAAGACTACTGTTTCAAGCTGTCTACCCATTTCACAGAAGTCCAGGAAGGAGTCCTTGAACTTTGTGTCCCCCTGAGTCGGAGTCTCACTTCGTCACCCAGGCCGGAGTGCAGGGGCACGCTCACAGCCACCGCAGCATCGACCTGCTGGGCTCAGGTGATCCTTCTGCCTCAGCCTAATTGGAACTATAGGTACATGCCACCACGCCCAGCTAATTTTCTAATTTATTGTAGAGACGAGGTCTCACCATGTTGCCCAGACTGGTCTCAAACCCCTAGGCTCAGGCAATCCTCTTACCTCCACCTCCCAAAGTGCTAGGATTACAGGCATGAGCTACCACGCCCAGCGAGCTTTTTTATCTAATCTCTATTTGTGAAATAACAGAAAGAACTCTAAGGAGACCAGGGCTGTATATGCTTTGTTAATAATTAATGTCTACTCTTGGGTAAGCTACCTGGCCTCTCTGGGACTCAGTCTTCCCATCTATAAAACGGGGCAGTTGGCCTCAGTGACCCCTCTGACTCCTCCAGCATTAACATCCGTGGTTCTGTTTTCCCTCAAAACTTCTTCCTTTCCTCAAACACCTGATGTGCTATCCTGTGCCTTTTGGGTTCTCTGCTGATAGTAACTGAATGGACCTCTATTTTTCATCGTTTTAGAGACAGGGGTCTCACTTTGTTGCCCAGGCTGGTCTCAACCTCCTGGGCTCAAGCGATCCTCCCACCTCAGCCTCCCAAGTCGCTGGGACTACAGGTGCACGCCACCATGCCAGCCCAATGAACTTCTGGCTTGTCAAACTCCCTAATATTTGTAGGAGGGTTTTTGTTGCTTGTCCTGTTCCCTTGCAACTCTCTAGCAGGCAGCGGCAGGGACGTGTCTTCGGGGTGTCCTGTGGGCTGTGTTCAGCGCTGGGAAGGGCGGTCAGCTGGCTCGCTCCTCACTTTCCTGCAAGGAGGGCAGGCATTATCCTTATCTTACCACAAAGAAATACGCCGAAAGTTTGAACAGCCTGAGCAGGACCACACAAGCCAGACACGGGGGCCGCCGTCTGAGCCCAGACCTGCTTGGCTTCTTGGCACTGAACTGAAAGGACGGTCTCAAGGTGCAACACAGCCTTAAGTGTCCCTCAAGCCGGGTGAACCAGTAAGCAGAAGCCGTCCTGGCTGACTCAGAAGGGGCCGCTGCTGAGGCGAACAGAGGACCCTAACATGGCCACTCCTTCCCCCTCTCCCATCCCGGCTGACCCACCCTGCCCTGGGCCTCCCTGGCCACCATGAGCCAGACGGCACGGTGACACACAGATCGCGGCACCGAGTGATGTGGCAGTCACAACCGACCTCCCACAGTCATGAAGACTGTGATTTGGGCCCCAAGACCAACAGGAAGGCACCGTTTTGGGGAGGACAGCTTTCGCCATGAGGGATAACAGGGCAACACTGTGATGCCGAGACGGCCCGAGCCCAGGAAACAGGACACCTGGCTTCTGGAAGCTCAGCTTCCGCCAATAACCGGTTCAAAGCTGCGCGTAACCCTTCTGACTGCCAGGGTTCTTGTGTGGGAAATGAGAAGTCCACAGTTTCGGTGCCACTTTAACCCTAAAATTCTATGATCCTGCTTATTTCCAATCCAATTAAAAGTAAAGATTAACCTTTACTTTTATGTTATGGCAAACAAAATTCTCTTTAGCAACGGGCTATCTTGGATAAAGCTAGCATGATAAGAAAAACACACCTAGTAAATCAACCAAGAGAAGAGATGAAAAGAGGGAAACAGATTACAGGTAAGAAGCATACTAGTTATAAAAAGAATGTATCAGCTGGGTGGGGTGGCTCACGCCTGTCATCCTAGCACTTTGGGAGGGGGGTGGATTGCTTGAGGCCTGGAGTTCAAGACCAGTCTGAGGAACACAGCAAGACCCCATGTCTATAAAAAAAAAATTATAATATTAGCTGGGTGTGGTGGCACATGCCTGTAGTCCCAACTACTTGGGAGGCTGAGGTGGAAGGATCGCCTGAGCCCAGGAGGTCTAAGCTGCAGTGAGTCGTGATCATGCCACTGCACTCCAACCTGGGCAACAGAGTGAGACTCCGACTCAAAAAAAAAAAAATACAATACAATCCAAAACAACAGAAAGAAAAGAAAGAAATGATGGCTGGGTGAGTGGAGTGCGTTCAAGACAGTTTGCTAAAAGATGTCAACTGCCTCAGCCCGATGAATATACACATCACTATGACCCAGATCCAATCAACATTGCGAATGGGTCGCCATTTTTGAGCGATAAATCTGGGTGCAAAGAAATGTGGCCGAGGGCAGGGGGGCTGGCGCCCTGCCTTTCCTGGGACTGGGCTGCTTGGCTGCTGGAGGGAGGGTCCCCACGCCCATCTGTGATGTAAAGTCCTAGAGGTGAAGATGGCCACAGGGTTTGGAAGGAGGGCGGGGAGCGGGACGGGGGGGAGTGCAGGAGAGGGGAGGGGTCCTGCCGGCTTCCTTGGGGCCCAGCAGTCGGGACACCCAGAAGCAAGCTTCCCTTCGGAAGTCAAGGATCACAAGGCTGGAGATGACCCACTGGCCGATGTGGGACCACTGGGACCCAGGTGCTGTTGATGAGGGTGTCTACAGTTACCCAGATGCGGGACAACTGTCAAAACTAAAAATGAGCGCTCCCTTTGACACAGCAATCCCAGGGCTAGGAATGTATCCACAGCCATACTGACACGTGTTTGTTCATTTCTGAGTCGGAGTCTCCCTCCGTCGCCCAGGCTGGAGTGCAGTGGCATGCTCACGGTCACCCCAGCGTCGACCCGCTGGGCTCCAGCGATCCTTCCGCCTCAGCCTTCCAAGTAGCTGGGACTGCAAGGTGCGTGCCATTGCCCAGCTAATTTTTTAAAAAATTTATTGTAGGGGTTTCACCAAGTAGCCCAGGCTGGTCTCAAACCCCTGGGCTCAGGCAATCCTCTAGCCTCGGCCTCCCAAAGTGCTGGGATGACAGGTGTGAGCCACCACGCCTGGCTTGACAGATGTGTTTAAAAGGAGACATTCCAGTCGGGCTCAGTGGCTCAGCCTGTAATTCCGCGCTTTGGGAGGCCGAGGTGAGTGAATTGCCTGAGCCTGCGGGTTCGAGAACCGCCTGGGCAACTTGGCAAGACCTCGTCTCTACAATAAAAATCAAAATAATCAGCCGGGCACGGTAGCGCGTGCATGTAATTCTGGCTACTCAGAAGGCTGAGGCGGAAGGATCGCCGGAGCCTACCAGATCGAGGCTGCGGTGGCCGGGAGTGTGCCACTGCCCTCCAGCCTGGGCGACAGAGTGAGACTCCAACTCAATAAATAAATAAATAAAAGGAGACATTCCTTCCCGCATTGGTTGTGGTAAAAGACAGGAAACACCCTACGTGTCCATTAAAGGAGAACTGAGGGAATCGACGGAACATGAATACAGTGGAAAAGGAGAAGGAAAAAGAAGAGAAAGAAGAAAGAAAGGGAAAAGGGAGAAAATTAAACAAACAAAACCAAACAAAGCCAACCAGCAAGCACATGTGATTCCCTGGGCTCCCAGGACCGCCCTGCCCCGCCAGGCCTCCCCGCCTCCCGGCTGCCATCAACTCTGCCTCCCTTTTGGGACTCCAACCAGCGTGCTCTGACCCGTTCCTGTGGCTCTCCAGGGCACCCGCAGTCCCCCTGTGGGAGCGCCTTCGCTGCACCCACTTATCTCCCTTAATTACGCTGAAAGTTCCTGAGGGCGAGGACGGCCAGGTCCAGCTTACCTTCCGACCTCCAGCCCAGCTCCCAGGATGGCACTTGGCAGGTGCTTAATGTTTAATGAAACGAGGCGTGTGGCCTGTATTTGGCACTTGCTGGATGCTATGAGGAGGGCTACCTAGCTTAGAGGCCTAGAGCCCAGGCCCCCACGCCCAGCTTTCAACCCTGCCTGCCCACTAGAGCCGTGTGAACTTGGGGGAGGAATTCAGCCCCTCCAGGCCTGTGTCGCCACGTGTTTGCCATCAACCTTCCCTGCTAGCCGCCCCCAACCCGCACGTTCTGCCCCGCTCCTATGATGATGGGGTCCTGTCTCTCTCCGACCCCAGGGCAGTCTCTCTCCCGGAACCCCGCCCCTCCAGAACCCCCCAGAGACCCCGACGTGCCCATGCCAGCGGGTCAGCTCCACGTGCCCACCAACACGTGCTTATGTTTCCCACCTTACGCACAGCTTCCGCTGGCCCCTGTCCAATGTCCCCTCCTGCCACCACCCGCTGCCTTGCTTTCCTTGACAGCTAAACTCTCTGGAAGCCTCTGGAGCACCCACACGCCCGACACTGTCCTCCTCGCCTCTCACTCTCCCTCACGCCTGTGGGCTTTTGCCCCATCATGATCCCTTCAGAATCTGTTCTTGACAAGGTCACCAAATCCCAGGGTCACTTCTGAGACTGCCCCTTACCTCTCAGTAGCTTTCGGCCTTTTTCTGAGTCACAGTGTCACTCTGTCGCCCAGGCTGGTGTGCAGTGGTACGCTCATGGTTCACTGCAGCCTCGACTTCCTGGGCTCAGGTGATCCTCCAGCCTCAGCCTCCTGAATAGCTGGGGCTATAGGCACGTGCCACCATGCCCAGCTAATTTTTTGGCTTACTGTAGAGCCGAGGCCTCTCCATGTTGCCCAGGCTGGTCTTGAACTCCTCGGCCCAAGCAATGCTCCCGCCTTGGCCTCGCAAAGTACTGAAACGGCAGGTGGGAGCCACCTGCCTGCCCACTTCCCTCTCTGGAAACCTTTCCTTCACTCGCTGGCTTTCCTTCTACCCGGCTGGCTGCTCCTTCTCGCCGGCCCGCCTCCCTTGCCATCCACCGCCCTACACCCTGACTGCCCCAGGCCAAGCTCTGGAGCGGATTCTCCGCTATGCACAAGCCCCGGCACACAGTAGGAATGCAAGCAGCATCGGCGTGCCCGGGAACGTGGCTTCTCCTCAGCCGCCCTGGACCCTCCTCGTTCTCTCCCGCCCACAGCCCACACACCTCACCGCGTGCCCAGAGCCAGGTGTGTAGCGCCCTCTCCGCTGCCACCATCCTGGTCCGAGCCGCCGGCACCCCTTGCCTCTGCCCGGTCTCTGGCCTCTGCCCTGCATCTCTCCTGCCTGTTCTCTGCCGCCACGTTGTTGGTCAGGGGAGCACTGCTCCCTGCCGAAGCCTCCGGTGGCTTCTCTTCTCACCCTGGATGACGACCCACCAGGCCTGCACCGGTGCTGAGGCCGAGCCGACCTCCGTGCCTCCTCACCCGTCAACCTGGAATGACGCCCCCAGAAGAGCGTGGCTGCTCCCTGCAGCCTGGCTCAGGCGCCGCTTCCCGGAGGTCCCTTCGGATCTCTTCCCCCAGATCCAGCTCCTTCTAACGCGCTCAGCATCCCTAGTTCTTCTCGCCTACCGTTTGTCCCCGTGAGGGCAGAGAGCGCCGCTGTGGCGCCAGAACACTGCCTGGAATACAGCAGGCGCTCAACATCGGCTGACTGGTGACTGCCCTGTCTTTGGGTCTCGCTCCATCTGGTACGATGAACGGTAAAAGGAGGCAGCACGCTTGGGAGGGAGTGCTGGCGTGGACGTCCCAACTGAGAGCCTCAGGCCACTGAGGACGAGTCCTGAGACCATGCAGTGTAGACCACAAAGCCCCGGGGAGACGTGACGCCGATCCCTCAAGTCCCTGCCTAGCCAGTCTCGCCAGCCGGGCCTGGAGCTGAGGGTGAGGACACATCCATGGCCAGACTATGCCTCGTGGGTCAACCGTCCCTCAGCTAGTCATCCCAATGGCGTTTCCTGATGTACATTAAACCACCTATCCTGCCGGGTGCGGTGGCTCACGCCTGTCATTTCAGCACTTTGGGAGGTGGAGGTGAGAGGATTGCCTAAGCCTGGGGGTTCGAGACCAGCCTGGGCAACTTGGCGAGACCTCATCTCTACAATAAATCACAAAAATTAGCTGGGTATGGTGGCGTGCATCTGTAGTTCCAGCTACTCGGAAGGCTGAGGAGGAAGGATTGCCAGAGCCCAGCAGGTCGAGGCTGCGGTGGCTGGGTGTGTGCCACTGGACTCTAGCCTTGGCGAGAGAGGGAGACTCTGACTCGAAAAGAAAAAAAAAAAAAAATCTGTCCTAAAAGGAGAAACGTGTTTCTCTCCTGAGTGAATGTAGACAACAAATGGATTCTGGCTGAGGATGTTATTTCATTCCGGGGTAAAATCCTGTAGAAGTAACTGAACTTGGTCAGGCATGGTGATTCATGCCTGTAATCCCAGCACATCGGAAGCCCAAGGCAGGAGGATCACTTGAGCCCAGGAATTTGAGACTAGCCTGGACAAGACAGTGAGACCCATCTTTACAAAAAACTGAAAAAATTTAGCCAGGCATGGTGACGTGCACCTGTAGTCCCAGCCACTTGGGAGGCCGACTCAGGAGGATCCCTGAGCCCAGGAGGCCAAGGCTGTGGTGACTCAGAATTGTGCCACTGCACTCTAGCCTGGGCAACAGAGTGAAGCTCCACCTCAAAAAAAAAAAGTAACTGAGCTCATTTCTACAGAGCCAACCCCCTGAGCCGGATGCCACACAAGTCGAGGACAAAAGCTTTTTTCTTACCTACTGACGAACTAGAAAGAAACTTTTGGCTATTTAATTCTATTATCCTTTACTAGTCTGAGAAATAATTCTTATCCCCGAAGTATCCCAAGGCATCTTCAGAACGACAAACGGCTCGTGGGTATGGCGAAAGTGCACTTTTCAAGCTCCGTCTAGAACACCGTGCATCACTGCAGTGTAGAGATGTCATCATCCCACCATTCCCTAACTTGTTAACCCACTGGCTGTCTTTAGTGGGCCTGAGATCTGCCCAATTTCTTGCTGAAAATATTCCTTTCCTGAAAAACATGTGACTTAATTTGCAACAGTCATCACTAAAAACCACTCTTCGAGTCTCGGGCCAGCTGCCCTCTGAATCATCTTAGAGGCTCCTGGCCTGGAGGAGGGAGGCTGACTCACTCTACAGCTCGCCGCCCACTGTGCTGACTGAGAACAACGGGGTCCTGGCACTGACCCACCCAGAACGTGACTATGGCCACGGCTCAAAGGCCGCAAGACAGACAGCCTGGCCAACCACAGGGCTCAATGTCGGCACGGTCGCTAGGGTTTCAAAGACATGCCAATATGAGTGATACCTTGACTATGAATGTTTTCTCCATCCACATGTAGCCAGTGCCTGGCTCATGGTATGTGCTCAAGAAAGTGTGCTGAGTAAAGATTGCACACCCCGACTGCCAAACAGCGAACCTCGCCCGGGACGGAAGAGGCTGTGATACGTTATAAGTCTCTCACGGGGCAGTGCCAGGTGGTTCTGATCAGGGCTTCTGGAAGTCACGTGTGCCGGGAAACCTGCCGGTCTGGGGATGGAGCCCGAAGTCTCTGGCTGGGAAGTCAGCCTGCCCGTGCAGCAGGAAGGCGCTGTGCTTCCCGGCTTGTCAATGAGCCACTCGCTTGAGCGGAAGTCCCATGAGGGCAGAGAATGGAGCCACGACACTCATCACCACACACCCTCACTCAGCACGATGCCCTGCACGTCCCAGAAATGCCAGGACAGCGGGTGGCTGACCCGAAGACACACAGAGCGACACGTTCAAGCCCACACATGGCAGTCATAAATGCTGTCTCGTCTCCTTCCCGACTACCCGACAGTCCAAGGTTAAAGCTTCGAACTCTTGGTGAGAGCCAAGCTAGCGCCAGGCTTTCCATGTCCAGTGGTGGCAGTCTTGGTGATGTGAATCAGCCCTCTCCCAGGAAAAAAACCTCAAACGGTGGAGGGAATACAAACGGCATCTCTGTGAAACCATCAGCACACTGACAAGACTGTGAAGAAGTGCAAGCCGAGACCAAAGGAAAGCCTGTGCTTTTGGGAGGTGGGTGACCATGACCATGACCATGACCACACGGCCCGAGGGCAACCGCGAGGCCCAGAAAACCTAAACTTCTGTTTCAATGGTCAAGGGTGAAAAACTCAAAGCCCAGGGCTCTGCAAGGTGAGGAGCCTAAAAGAAGACCTTTTCAGGCGGGCGCGGTGGCTCATGCCTGTCATCCCAGCACTTTGGGAGGTAGAAGCGAGAGGACTGCCTGAGCGAGAGGACTGCCTGAGCTCAGGCGTTCGAGACCTTGTCTCTACTATAAATCAAAAAATTAGCTGGGTGTGGTGATGCACGCCTTTGGTTCCAGCTACTTGGAAGAATGAGGTGGAAGGATGGCCTGGACCCAGCAGGTCGAGGCTGCGGTGGCTGTAAGCATGCCACTGCCCTCCAGCTGGGCGACAGTGAGACTCCAACTCAAATAAATAAATAAATTAAATTAAATTAAAAGAGACCTTTTCTATGACAAGCCAAGATTGCGAACGACTGAGGGTGAGGGAAAACTGGGTCCGCCCTCTTGCAAAACTATGCCTGGGTTCCCCCATCTTGGTCACCTGAGAAGTGGGGTATACTGGGTCTTGACGTTGGCTTAAGTTGGACCTGGGCCGAGAACAACACGCAAGTTCCTTCTCGGCACTTCCTGGAAACGTATGTCCTTCTGAATCTTAAGAAAAGTCCACTGAGACATCTGGAAATCGAGAGAAAGTGCTAGAGTTCTTCTATGAGGAAAGCGCCTAACAATCTGTGTGGCGACGTCAGGGGTTTGAGGGGACCCGCCAATGCCAAGTGGAGAGCAAGAGCAGACGGGCGGGCATGGCAGCTCAGGCCTGTCATCCCAGCTCTGTGGGAGGCCAAGGCAGGAGGGTTCACTTGAGCCCAGGAGTTCGAGACCAGCCTGGGCAACACAGCGACATCCTGTCTCTACAAAAACCAAAAAAACCCCACACAACCAAATTAGCTGGGCTTGATGGCATGTGCCTGTGGCTCTAGCTACTTGGAAGGCTGAAGCGGGAGGATCACCTGAGCCCAGCAGGTCGAGGCTGCGGTGGCTGTGAGCGCGCCACTGCACCCCAGCCTGGGTGACAGAGTGAGAATCAGACTCAAAAAATAAATAAATAAATAAAAGTTATTCTTAAAATAGAATTTTAAATATACAGAGCATCGGCTGCCCTGAGTACCGATCTCTGTTTTGCGACTGATATTGCAGACACAGAAAAAAGTTTTTATTTTGCACTGATGTTGGGAGAGTTGTTGGTTGTGTGCCAGAAGCACCCCCAGATCGGGCCCTTAGGGCACACCCTGCTTCATGGAAGCCCATTTTATTTGGTTTTATTTTTTTGAGTCGGGGTCTCACTCTGTCACCCAGGCTGGCATGCAGTGGCACGATCATGGCTCACCACAGCCTCCACCTGCTGGGTTCAAGTGATCCCGCCACCCCGGCCCCCTGAGTTGCCAGGACCCCAGGTGTGCCACCTTTCCCAGCTAATAGTTTGGATTTTTTGTAGAGACGAGGCCTCACGGTATTGCCCAGGCTGGTACCTCCGAATATTTTAGTGTAATCCTGTCAAAGGAAAATTATTTGCCTTGGGTTATGATCACTACCATTATTTAAGAACATGTAGCCAGGCTCAGTGGCTCAGCCTGTAATCCCGCACTTTGGGAAGCTGAGGTGAGTGGATTGCCTGAGCCTGCGGGTTCGAGACCCGCCTGGGCAACTTGGCGAGACCTCATCTCTACA
>CAUYQG010082308.1:0-11337 GCA_963574415.1 Tarsius wallacei
AGAACAAAGAATCTCAGAGCTTGAGGACCAAGATATGGAACTAGCCCTGACTGTTAAAAACATAAAAAAGAAGCTTAAAAAGACAGAAGAAAACCTCTGAAGTGGCAATTATTTCAAGAAGCTGAACCTAAGATTAATAGGAATCCCTGAGGCAGATAGAAAGACAGAGACCATCCTAGAACAAACATTCCCTGAAATTTTACAAGAAAGCCCACTTCATCTCATCGGTGACATGACCCTTCAAGCACAAGAGATTCAGAGAACCACTGAGAGACAACAAATGAGAAGACCAACTCCTAGACACATAGTAATTTACTTACCCAAAGTAGGTTTAAAAGAAAAAAAATCCTAAAGGCAGCAAAAGAAAAAGTCAGACGACCTAGTGGGGTAGAACAATTAGAATAGCAGCAGACTTATCTACAGAAACACTTCAGGCCAGGAGAGCTTGGAGTTCAGTCTTCCATTCTCAAAGATAAACCCTTTCAACCAAGAATTACCTACCCAGCTAAGCTAAGCTTCATCAGTGATGGAGAATTAAATTCTTCCCAAGACATTCAATCCCTAAGAGCTTACACTGCCCCCAGAAACACTTAAGAAGGAAACACAGAAGAAAGGAGAAAAGAATGACAAGGCCCTTCCCAAGAATGCAGGAAAAAGATTGAAGACACACATGAAACAACCAAAAATCAAAAGAAAGACAACAAACAGCAGCAACAACAAAAACTCTGTAAGAACCTCATGACAGGGCTAAATTCTCACATCTCAGTACTTAACCTGAATGTGAAAGGACTAAATGCACCACTGAAAAGACATAGAATGGCAAAATGGATAAAATATCACAAGGCAACAATATATTGGCTCCAAGAGACTCATGTCTTCAAAAAGGACACACACAGACTCAAAGTAAGAGGATGAGAAAAAAAATTCAGGTGACCAGAACACAAAAGACAGTAGGAGTCATTATCTTAATATCACTCAAAATATCCTTTAAGCTATCAAAAGTTAAAAAAGATACAGAAAGTCATTACATAATGATAAGATGCCGAGGTACTTAATTTTTGTGTGTAACTATTGTGAATGGGATTGTGATTTTTATTTGGTTCTCTGCCTGTTTGTTGTTGGTGTATAAAAATGTGACTGTTTTTTGTGTGTAACTATTGTGAATGGGATTGTGATTTTTATTTGGTTCTCTGCCTGTTTGTTGTTGGTGTATAAAAATGTGACTGTTTTTTGCACATTTATTTCGTGCCCTGAGACTTTGCCAAAGCCCTTTGTCAGTGCAAGGAGGTTTCTGACAGATTCTCTTGGATTTTTGAGGTATAGAATCATATCATCAGCAAAGAGGAATAATCTGACTTTCTCTTTTCCTATTCGAATACTCCTGATTTCCTTCTGTTGTCTGATTGCTCTAGCTAGAACTTCCAAACCTATGGAAGGGTGAGAGTGGGCAGCTTTGTTTTGTTCTGGTTTTCAGGGGAAAGGCTTCCAATTCAAGACATTCTAACACCGAGCTTGAGTTATTTTGATATTAAGTTTTGGTTAATGGATTGTGTGCCTTTTACCCTGATATAGCTCTGACATGAAACCTCATGAGTTTCTGCTTCAGTTGGGTTATGTAAGTATCTGGACTGCATTAATCCCAATTGGATACTGCAGACAAAATTCTAAATATTATTGAGGGAAAAATATTGGTAAGAACCAACTCTTGTAGAATTTTATTTTAACAAGGCTTACTGATGTTTATAGGAATGTGCAGCTATGACAATTAAAGTGGTTTGATTATCTTATTGCATAATCTTTATTTTATATTTGTGCTTATTTATTCTGTTTTCTTTTTCTAATAACCTGCAGAAATTCATGTTTTACAATATATGTGATAAAAAATGTTGAGAACTATTTTTCAATAAGATTTTTTGTATTTCTATAAATAAATAGTTTTTCTATTTATTTATAATAATCTTCTAAACAAAGACTTCTGGTGAGTTAAAGGAACATACTATGTATTCAATTAATTTGAAAATAGAAAATAATTGTGAGACTGAGAGAAAATGAGGTTGAGAATAAAATAGTACCTATCATGAAATTCAGTGAGATATCCTACTTTATGGAATGAATCATCATCAAGTTCATTAATTATAAAATATTAAACGTGGCTATTCAATGTGCAGACATGATGTTAGACACCGGGATTACAATGGTAAGAGGCATAGCGTTTCTCTCTCTTTCTCACTGAGAGATTTTAATGTTTGATGGATGCTGTCCAAATCCAAGATTTGAAGTTAACATGTGGAAAACCAAAGAAGCAAATCTCAAAGTCCAATGAACTGAGTTATTTTAAATTATCTTATGAACTTGAGCAATTGTTCTTGGACTTTAAGTTAACCCTTTTAAAATCTGCAGGCTAATTATCAATAACTCAAAAAAGAACAGATGCTGGAGACGATGTGGTGAAAAGGAAGCACTTCTACACTGTTGGAGAGAGTGCAAACTAGTGCAGTCTCTGTGGAAATCAGTGTAGCGATTCCTAAAAGCTCTCAAAGTCGACCTTCCATATGACCCTGCAATCCCCCTACTGGGAATATACCCTAAAGAACTCAAATCACTCTATAAAAAAGATAATTGCACATGTATGTTTATCGCAGCATTGTTCACAATAGCAAGATCATGGAACCAACCATGCTGTCCATCAAAAGAGGACTGGATTTTAAAAATGTGGTACATATACATGATGGAATACCACGCAGCCATAAAAAAAACAAAATCATGAACTTCGCAGCAACCTGGATGGAACTAGAGTTTATAATACTGAGTGATCTCTCACAGAAACAAAGATCTGAGTATCACATGTTCTCACTCATAAGTGGAACTTGAACATCTATCATAATAATATAAGAAAAGGATTGACAGTGGTGGGAAACTATGGGAGGGTCAGGGAGGGGAAGAGAGGTGGGATTAACGGTAGTCAATAACTGTCTGGGGATGGGGGGACACCCCTTATCAGGGTGCCTGAACGATGCATATTTGTATACCTAACCCTTAACTGTACCCCACAATTTTAAAATAAAAAATATGTTTAAAAAAAATTTTATGACTTTGGGTTTGGTAATGACTTCTTAGATATGATGCCAAAGCAGAAGCACCTAAAGAAAAAATTAGATGAAATGGACTTTATTAAAATGAAAAACTGTAGTGCATTAAAAAACATCATCAAGAAAGTGAAAGTACAACCTACAGAGTGGAAGAAACCATTTCCAAGCATGTATCTAGTAAGGGCTAGTATCCAGAATGTAGAAAGAACTTCTACAACTCAACAACAAAAAGACAAACAATCCAATCGAAATATGGGCAAAGGATTTGAATAGACATTCCTCCAAAGTAGAGATACAAATGGCCAATAAACACATGAAAAGATGCTCAGTATAATTAGTCAATAGAGAAATGCAAAAACCACAATGAGATACACTTCACACATACTAGAATGGCTATAATTAAGAAAAGAACATAAGTGTTGGCAAGGATATGGAGAAATTGAAACCCTCATACGTTGCTGGTGGGAATATAAAATGGTGCAGTTGCTGTGGAAACAGTTTGGTGGTTCCTCAAAAGTTAAACATAGAATTTTCGTTCCTAGGTATGTACTCAAAAGAATTGAAAACAGGATTCAAACAGATACTTGTATGTCGTTGTTCACTGCAGCATTATTCACGATAGCCAAAGGTAGGAAACAACCCAAATGTCCACCGACTGATGAATGGAAAAGCAAAATGTGACATATACAAATATGTTGGACTCTCATTCAGCCATAAAAAGGAATGAAGTTCTGATACATGCTACAATAATACATGAACCTTGAAAACATTATAATGAGAGAAGTAAGCCAGACACAAAAGGACAAATAACGTATGATTCCACTTATATGGGAGATCTAAAATAGGCACATTCATAGACATGGAAAGAAAGTAGATTATAGGGAAGTTATTGCTTAATGGCTATAGAGTTTTTGTTTGGGGTAATGAAAAAGTTTTGGAAATAGATAGTGGTAGTGGTTGTACAACATTGAGAATGTTCTTAATGCCGCTGAATTGTGCACTTAGAATGGTTAAAGTCACAAATTTTGATATATATCTATTTATAGATATATATCACAATTTTTTAAAAACTTAAAAATATTTTCTATCCAATTTGGTTCTACAGTATATAAAGATTGTCTGGATATGTTAATTAACCTATTAAACCTCAGTTTCCATATCTTTAAATTGAGAATAAATATAGTACCTAGCCTGTGAGACTGTTGTAAAAAATCAAAGGGCATAATATGACGGGGGACCCCAAAAAACAAGAATTATTGCTTAGAGGGTGGGCCCCTTGTAGTACAGGCTCCCCCTGCTAGGTATGTGTTTTAAGAATCCATCAGCATTAGTGTACCTGCCAGCATTGTTGAGAGAGGCTGTGTTTGGCTTCAGTGAATTTTTTTCTTTCAGCCCATTTGCCCATTTCATGATGGGTGATTTACACAAACAACTTGCCTACACTGCTCTGAGTGTTCGTCAGTTTTTGACCCAAAACGGCATGACTCCCATGTCACACCCTCTCTTTTCACCCGATCTCACCCCAAGCGACTTTTTTTGTTTTCCCAGAGGAAAAAAGTTCTCAAAGGAAATGTTTTGGCAATGGGGAAGAGGTGAAACAAAAAATGACAGAAGCACTAAAAGACATAAAAATGGACGAGCTCAAAAAATTGCTTTGAGCAGTGAATAGGTGTATTGCATCAAATTGGAGAGTATTTGGAAGGTGACTGAAGTTTAAACACGTAATAAATACACAATTTTTATAAATAAATTTCATTTTTTGGGAGGGTACCCCCTCATACATGTAGCCATTTAGCACAAAGTCTGGAACATAATAAGTGCTCAATAAAGGAGAGCTGTCATAATTATTTTTATGTGTTCATTTCACTCTGTCTAGAAATATATTCAATTTAGTGCCATCTATAAAATTATCCTCTCTTGAGTTTCTATTTCCAGCTATAAGGGTGTGCTTGGAGCAGATCACTGCCCTTACTGATAACAACTAGATGGAAAAAAAAATGTTTGAAGGCACTGGACAGCTGCAGATAACCTGTATTTAATGAGCCACATTTCCAAATAGAAAAGAATTGGAGAAAAAGTACAGGTTAACTGCAACTTTTCAATACCTTCAAACCAACTTTTTCCATCTGGATTTTTCTCCTGAAAAGCACCAGGTACTTACCAATTCTTAACTTAGAGAGAGGCTAGGAATCTGAACATACGGCTATTACTGCTAAGAGGCAAAGAAGCCAGCAGAGTTTTCAGCAATTTCATGAAGAAAAACATTTAATTATAGAGTTGATAAGATAGCCAGGATTCAGGTGGCCAGAACTCCAAACTCAGATGTTTCTACCTTGAAGCATTTGCCTATATATTAAATACACATAGTGAGAAACTATAAAGCTAAAAGAAAGTCAGTGAGTTACGTTTTCATTGATCTCACGGTTATGAAGAGACAAATATGGGAGTTCAAGATCTCAGCTGGGCCCTGAGGAGGAAATACTCCAGGAGTGGGCATAAACCAAAAATAGAATGAGACCTAAAAGGACTGCAATCCTGCCTTATGTTACCTTGGGTTAAGGCAATCTGCCCACACTCTAGCTGCCCCCAGAGGATAAGGTGAACCCTTTCTGGAGTAAGGTAATAGAATCCAGAGCCTCTATAATTCATCACAGACAATGTCCAACTTTCAATTAAAAATCACTAGGCAGACCAAGAAAAAATAATGGGAAAAATTTCCAGATGACAGAAGTACTACAGTTATCAGACACAGACTTTAAAATAACTGTTTTTAATATTTTAAATAAAATGAATGATAAGATACAGAATTTCACTAAAGGAAAAATATATGAATTCTGCCAACCAAGGAAGCTCACTCGAGCTTTGATGTCCATGGTTTTTGTAGGGGTTCAGTCATATAGGTATGAATTGTCTGCATGACTAACCTTAGCTACTCAGTCTCTGGTGCCCAACAGATCAAACTGATATTGTGAAAACACAATAACTGATATTTAGAATACAACAGATAGGAATAAGAGTGAATGGAACACAACAGAAGAGAGATGAATGGAAGTAGATTGGTAGAATTAGTAGAAGCAGAAGAGGATTGGTAGAAGATAGGGTGTCAAAAAATATCAAAAAATATCAAAACCGATGCACAAAGATTTTTAAAAAGAACATATACAGAAAAGAGTGGAAGAGATATGTAGAACATGTTGAAAAGGTCTAAAATATGTACAACAGGAGTTCTGGGAGAAAAGAAAGATGGAGCAGAAACAAACATTAGACTGTGATCATTTTAGAAACAAGTTATCAATCTACAAATTCAAGATATCCAATGAATCCCAGTCAGAATAAATGCAAAAGTAATCTTAAATCCTAAAAGGAGTCAAAGGAATATGGGTCACTTCAAAGAAGTAGCAATCAGACTGATTGCAGACTTTTAAATACAAATTATTAGAGTCAGAAGTCAAGAAATAACATTTTTGAAGTACCAGAAAAAAATAACTGCTAACCTAGAGTTTTATAGAATTCTGTAGCAAAATGTTTCTTGCAAGTTGAGGTAAAATAAAAATCTTTTTAGGAAAAAATTTTTGAAATAAGTATAGGGAGTTCTTCAGACATGTTTTCATCAAGGGCAACCACTAAAAAAATAGTAAAATATGTAAATAGTAAAATTTAAAATAATAATGAATGCGTAACTAACAGGGTAATAGGTGGGGAGAATAGAATAATAAAAATGCTTAATCCAAAGAAAGGTAAGAAAGAAGAGGAAAAAGAATACAAATAGTAGGTATAAACTAAAATATATCAAGAAGTAAAAAGAAATTTTTTTTTTTTTGGAGACAATTTCACCCTGTCCCCCAGGCTGGAGTGCAGTGGCACAATCCCAGTTCACCACTACCTCGACCCTCTAGGTTCAAGTGATCCTTCTGCCTCAGCCTTTTGAGTAGCTGGAACTACAGGTGCACGCTACCACATCCAGCTAATTTTTTTTTTTTAGTTGGAGTCTCACTCTGTCACCCAGACTAGAGTGCAGTGGCCGCTCTCGGCCACCGCAGCCTCGACCTGCTGGGCTCCGGTGATCCTTCTGCCTCAGCCTTCCAAGTAGCTGGAACTACAGGCGAGCACTACCACGCCCGGCTAATTTTTTGATTTATTGCAGAGATGAGGTCTAGCCAAGTTGCCCAGGCGGGTCATGAACCCTCGGGCTCAGGCAATCCACTCATCTCAGCCTCCCAAAACACGGGATTACAGGCTGAGCCACCGAGCCCGGCCTGAACATAGTTTATTAAAGCAGAAGATTACAGATTCAAATCAACCAAAGGAAAAGACATGTACGCAAAGTCCACAGAAAACTAGGCACAAGCTCTGAGATGTCCCTTCCCAGAGATTTTGCATGAAACATGCTTAATTCTCCAAGCAGCAGTGTGTGATAGACCATGTGAAGTACTGCCAACCATGGAGACTCACTTGAGCCTTTATGTCCAGGGTTTTTCTGGAGGATAGGGTGTGGGGGTCAGTCACATGGGATGAATTATCTGCATGACTAACCTTAACTATTGAATCTCTAGCCCCAAAAGGTCAAACTGATAAAGCACAGCCCAGGGCCTCAGGCATATAAATGCAGGCATTCACCAGAAGTCACATTGTTAGCATAAGCTGTCTCGTATTGGTTTGCTAGGACTGTCATAACAAAATGCCAAAGACTGGGTGGTTTAAACAATAGACATTTATTTTCTCACAGTTCTGGAGGCTGGAAGTCCAAGACCAAGTATCAGCAGGGCTGGACCCTTATGAGGCCTCTCTCTTGGCTTGCAGATGGCCGCCTTCTTGCTGTATCCTCAAATGGTCTTCACTCGTATGTCCTAATCTCCTCATATTCTTATAAGGACATCTGTAAGATTGAATTGGGGTTCACCCTGAGGGCCTCATTTTAACTTAATTCCCTCTTTAAAGGTCCTATGTCCAAATACAGTTATATTCTAAGATATTGGGGGTTAGGGTTTTGACATATAAGATTGGAAGGACAAAATTCAGGCACTGGTTCAACTGATAGAGCATGGCTCAAGGGCAAGTCCTTTCTTGGAATGTGCAGGGTTTGAACCAACCAAGCCCGAGGATTTAGCCATTTGCTGCAGACTAACTGTGCAAGGTCTAACCAAAAGAAAACTAATGCAGCTCTACTCTCTGAACTAAAACAGACATTAAGAAAATAAGGGAAGCTATAAATAAGCAGAGACAGGTCATAGTGATAGAAGGGCAAACTCACCAGAAACATACAACTTAAAATTTGGTATGAACTTAACATAACTTCATATCATATAAAGTAAAAACTGACGATGCTAAAAGGAGAAATAGAAAATTTGGCAATCACAGTAGAAGAATTTAACCCACCTCCCATACTAATTGAGAGAACAAGCAGACAAAAAACTCAGTAAGCAGAATATCTGAAAAACATGATGAACAAACATGACATATGTAGAACACTGTACCCAATAATGACAGGAGATACGCTCGCTTTTGATGCATATGCAGCATTACAAGAATTGATCATATGGCTGAGCCATAAGTTTCAACACATTTTAAAAAGATTAGAATTATTCAGCTTATGTCCTAGGAATAGAAGGGAATTTTCTTATTCTGTTAAAAAGTATCTATAAAAAACCTTCTTAATGATGAAATATTTAAAACTTTCCCCCTGAGATTTGAAACGAGACGAGGATACCCACAATCACTACTACTCAAAGTTGTACTGGAGAGCCCAGCCAGTGCAGAAGGCAAGTCGAAAAAGACCTAAAGGTTGGAAAGAAAGGGAAAAAAAGTCATTTTTTACAAATGACGTCACTGTGTGCATAGAATAGCCAACAGAATTTCAGGCAACTCATTAGAATTAATATGTGAAATTAGCAAGGCTGTTGGTTTTAATTTTCTTGTGTACTGAATTGTGTCCTCCCAAAGTTCATATGTCCGATGTGATGGCTGTATTTGGAGATGGGGCCTCTAGGAAGTAATTAAGATGAAATGAGCTGGGTGCGGTTGCTCACACCTATAATCCCAGCACTTTGGGAGGCCAAGGCAGGAGGATTGCTTGAGCCTAGGAGTTTGAGACTAGCCTGGGCAATGGAGCGAGACCTCGTCTCTACAAAGAATTAAAAAATTAGTCAGGTGTGGTGGTGCACACCTGTAGTCTCAGCTACTCAAGAGGCTGAGGTGGAAGGATGGCCTGAGCCCAGGAGGTTGAGGCTGCAGTAAGCTGTGTGTGATCATGCCACTTCACCCCAACCTGGGTGACAGAGTGAGATCCTGACTTGAAAAGGCCGGGCTTGGTGGCTCAGCCTGTAATCCCAGCACTTTGGGAGGCCGAGGCAAGTGGATTGCCTGAGCCCATGGGTTCGAGACAGGTCTGGGCAACTTGATGAGACCTCGTCCCTACAATAAATAAAAAATTAGCCAGGTGTGGTAGCACGCACCTGCAGTTCCGGCTACTTGGAAGGTTGAGGTGGAAGGATTGCTGGAGCCTAGCAGGTCGACGCTGGGGTGGCTGTGAGTGTGCCACTGCACTCCAGCCTGGGCGATGGAGTGAGACTCCACTCAAAAATAAAGATAAAAATAAAAAAGATTAAATGAGGTTGTATAGGTGGTGTCATAACCTGATAAGACTGGTGGCCTTCTAAGAGGGGGAAGAAAGAGATCTCTCTCTCTCCCCCGACGCATGCAATGAGGAAAGACTGTGTGAGGACACAGCAAGATGACAGCTCTCTGTAAGCAAGGTAGAGGGCCTTCACCAGAACCCAACCACGCTGGCACACTGATCCCAAACTTCCAGCTTCCAGAAATGTGAAAAAATTGATTTCTGTTGTTTAAGCCACCCCGTCTATGGTATTTTGTTATGGCAGCCCGAGATAATTCAAATGTCAGTATTTTTAAAAATTGCATTTATATATATCAGCAACAAACAATTAAAAATGAGATTTAAAATTATCATTTATATTTAGCTGGGCATGGTGGCACATTCCTATAGTCCCCATTATTCGGGAGTCTGAAGTGGAAGGATCACTGGAGACCAGGAGGATAGGCTACAGTGAGCTAAGATCATGCCGTTGCACTCCAGCCTGGGCAACAGAGTGAGACCCTGTCTCAAGTAAACAAATAAAAATGATCATTTATAATATATTCAAAACAAAAAATATCTAGTAATAAATCTAACAAAAGACACACAAAACCTCTACACAGAAAATTAACTTTACTGAGATAAGTTAAAGTTTACCTAAACAAATGGAAGTATTTATACTATGTTTGTGGATTGGAAGACTCCATACTGAAATAATTTCAGTTCTCTGAATTCTGAGCTATAGAGTTAATACACACACCCCCATGCCCAGATCTCGGGTTTTTGTGATGTATGTGTGTGTGTGTGTGTGTGTGCACGCATGTGTGCATGTCTGTGTAGATGACATGCAGGTTTTAAAATCTACTTGAAATAGCAAAAAACCCAAAGCTGGTAAGACAAATTTGAAGAAGGAGAAGGAAGAGGAGGCGGAGGAGGAGGAGGACAAGGAAAGAAGGGGGAGAAAAACAACAGCACAACTGAAGATTTATACTAGCATGCATCAACACTCACTGTAAAGCTACTGTAATTATCCTGTGTGATCTTGGTCAAGGACAGACAAATAGCCCGAGGGACCTGAAGAGAGTACAGAAACAGGCCCACACATACATGTCAATCTATGGCAAAGTTGACACTTTGTCACACAAAGGGGGAAAATGGTCTTTTATAAAATGATTGCTGGGTGAAATGAATATATATATGGAAAGAAAATCTTGATGACTACTTTACAACACATGCACACCCCTAATTCAGAGGATTGTAGAACTAAATCTGAGGAACAAACAATAAAGCTGTAGGAGAAAAAACCCACAGGAAAGTATCTTTATGATGTTGGAAGCAGGTAGTAATTTCTTTAGTAGTATATGAAAAGCACATATGCCTTCAAGGAAAGAAACTGATAAATTCAATCACATTGAAATTATATTTGTCAAAGACACCAACAATTATGTGGAAGAGAGTGAAAAAGCAAGCCACAGAGTGGGAAAGGGTATTTGCAGTGCATATATCTGACAAGGAACTCCTATCCAGAATATATAAAGAACCTCTACAAATAAATAAGAAATAGACAACCCAATAGGAACATGGGAAAAAGCCATGGACTCCATTTTACCAAAAGGGATATTGAACTGGTCCAAAAACACATACGAAGGCATTCAC
>CAUYQG010082309.1:0-48266 GCA_963574415.1 Tarsius wallacei
GTAGTTCCAGCTACTTGGAAGGCTGAGGCGGAAGGATCACCGGAGCCCAGCAGGTCGAGGCTGCGGTGGCCGGGAGCAGCCACTGCACTCCAGTCTGGGCGACAGAGTGAGACTCCAACTCAAAAAAAAAAAAAAAAAATACAGCAATTCCTAAACTTATGTGCCAAAGACAATTATAGAAATGTCTACAAATATGGCATTTATGACTGCACATTTAAAAAAAGAGAAATGGAATGTTGAATAACTTAAAATAAAAAATGTTGCAATTATATGTCATACTTGAATAACTGACCTCATGCATAAAAAAACTATTTTTTATAAGTCTCTTTTAGGGTAAGATTTTCGGTGTTGGACAATTATCATCTAAAATCCCCTTCCAATTTGGGTAATAAGAAGTGATCATGATTTATGGATATGAAAAAAGTATATTTTAGGTTTATACTAATAATCAAGTGACAATAATATAGAGTTTTCAGGAAACAAATAAGAGGACTTCCAAACACCAAAGTTAAAGAAAAGTTTTACTATTTATGTGAGAAGTTGTGCAATGCAAGTTCTCATTAGAAACGGTTTAACGACACTTGAATGTAGGAACAATATTAAAAACAAGGACAAATATAGTAAAACAATATTGAAGTGACGTGAGGGGAGAGAATGGAAATTAAAGAGAAAATATTTTAAAACAAAGAAGAGATAATAAAATTTTAAAATAAGAAATTTCAATTATGTTTTTATTTTAGATAGGAATAAGTACTTTCAATGTAGGACCACAGAAAGGGAAATAATTTTATATATCAAAGGCATTCTATTTAAATTACATTTTTTTAGTTGAGATAAAATATATTTGTCAGTATGTTGTTCTCAGCCTCTACTTAACCTCATTTAAAATTATAGTATATAAAACAATAAGGAAATTAGCCTTTAATATAACTTACAGGCAGCTCTGTTTTTCTAGGAAAGTACATCAGTGTGTGTCTGTGTCTACTCCATCAAATATGGACAAAACTATACAAAATAGCCAATGGCATTCAATAAACTCTTTAGTAGTTTGCAGTTAATTTTCATGGCATTTAATAATGGACACAGATTAAATATAAATGTTACAAGAAAAATAATCAGCCTTTAAAAGTCTGAAGATACATTAAAACACTTAATCAATTAAAATTGCAGATAAATCAATAACAATTGCTGAGCACTCAGAAAGTATTTGAGTTATTAAGGAACTGAGCGCCATGGAGACTTGCTTTTGACTTTTGCATAATACATTCCACAAAATTTCCCATCTTGAATTACTTTTACTATAGATACTACTAAAATGAAATAGCATGGAACAATGGAAAAAGCGTGATTATCATTTCATGCTAGGACATGTATTTCTGCATGTCAGAATTATGATTTTTGCAGTCACTTAATTATCCTACTTTAGTTTATTAATCCAATTTTTTTCATTTGATTATGATTTTGAGAATTACTTCTCCAATTGAATTTATGCTGCCTAGGTAAAATGTTATTTGGAAATAATGCAATCAGAAAAATTAAGCCTGAAAAAGGGAAGTTTTAAAAGGATACCAGGCAAAGGCATATTTCATATAAGTTTCCCTTGATCTTATTGTAAAATTGTAGCTTCGATTTTCTTAGTCCACTTTATTTCCTCTGTGTTGTGCAGATATAGATCACACCAAAAATCACCCTTTTTCTGCTGAAAATAGAAATGTACCCTATAAAACACATCTGTTCCATTTTACTATAGTGAATTCATTGAATGCTGATTTTCTGTGCTGAAAACGGACAGGCAATGATAGAAAATCAAATTGAATCTTAAAATTCTAGAAAAGTCCATTTAAGAACAATAAGTAGACTATTGAAAAAAATAATTAAATACACAAATCTACTGGCAGTAGTGAAAAGTAACCCTATGTGAAGTTACCAGTTCCATGAAATCATATTGCATAAAACAAATGAAGCACCATTTAATTTTTGAGTTGGAAGATCTATATTTTTTCATCAGTTTCTACATATACATATAAAATAAATGCTACATTATTTTATTCAAAAGAAGAGTAGAAGCCACTCGACTGAAAGAGTCCATGAATCTAGTAGAAAAGATCACTACATGAGTCAAAGAGAATAGTCTCTTGAATTTCTGCCACGCCATCTGTCTTAACTTATTGTAGAAAGAAATCAGAGCCATAAAATCAGGTGCTTGAAAAACTCCACAAGGAAAGGGGCCAGCCTACAGATAAAGAAACTTCACAATAATTATTCCTTTCCCATACAAAAGTCCTCTAATTTCTGAAGTACACAAAAATTTTATAAATTAAAATTAGAAACTGGAAAAAATATTTTTGCAAATTTAAAAGTGACATTGGCTTAAAGTGTAAGATGCAAATTACCATGCCTGAACAACTGCCTTTAATAAAATATATGAAAATAAATTTTCATCTGAATATTTATTTTTGAAGTCTAAAATATGGTGGCTAAATAATTTATATTATGAGAAATGTTAATAACTTTCATTACTTTAAAAGCATATTTACATTTATACTTCTATTCCAATTAACCGCTTTAGAAATACAAATTATTATAGATTTTCTACAATGGATTTTGTCTACAATCTTTTTTAAGTTACAATACACAGATTTTTATTACAATAATTCCCAGTGCACTATTTTGAAATTCAAATTACAAATCACATTAATCTGTTACTGTTATCAAGAGTAATATTATTGATAGAACAGCTGCAGAGAAGTTACTGGCTTTCAAAATATAAATTAATTATTAAAATCTTTATCTCAAAAACAAAAATATGGTCTACTGTCATTTTTGGGATCAAATATAAGCTGACAAATGTCACCATATTAAATTTGCAAAGTGCATAAGACTGAAGACTACTAAAGGGGAAAGCATTGAAAAAAAATAAAACAAATAAATAAAAACCAGATCAATGGAAAAATGTAACTGTGGCAATGCTCACTATTTCCTGAACAATAGATGATACACTGCTGAGAACAGAATGAATTATTTGCATAAGTAGTTTGAGGATGAAATACACTAAGCCCACATAATATTATTGAACATTGTAGAAGCTGCATTTTCCCTAATATATCATCTTCATAATAATCTCAGTCCTGAGAGTTTTTTCAAGTTAACGCATCAAATATTATATTCTACTTATTCAAAATTAAGCCTGTTAATACAATTGGTAGATAAATATCCTAACAAGGTTAATTAAGGTACTAATAACAAACAAATTGTATATGGAAATGAAATTCAATTGATGAAGAGCCTATTTACAACTGAAGGTTTTCTGCAGTGTTTTGTTGTACTGCTTAGCATGTCCAACTGCTAAAGCACTTTATTGAACCAAAATATTGCATCTGTTACATATTACCTTTTAAATGTCATAATATTCTTTATTCTAAACATCATATTATAAAAATGAACTAACTTTAATATTCTAATTTATTTATAATCACATTACTGCCTCAGCAAGAGAATGACTATTTTGCCTATTGAAATTACCATTTCTAAGTGATAAAAACATTTTTTTCTATCACAAAATGCAGTTATGTAGACCAAGATCATTTTACACATCAAAAGAGGTAGAGATATTCATTAAATATACCTTGATAAGGGGCACTAAATCCACGATATCGATGATTGCTGTCTGTTACAAAATGCAGTCTGAGCCAGTTTTTGTTGCTGATAATTGGTGGTGGTATATTCATTCCAGATAACCTGAATTATGAAAGACAACAACAGAAAAATTTAAAAAGTTTTTCAGCAGTAAACATTTTCACTGAAATGGGACCAAAAAACATATCTAACTGTATACAATATTCACGACTTGCATTGTGAAATATTTAAGCACAAATGAAATAGTTATTTTATGCATAGAGCAGTCAGTTATAGAATAGTGCAATTCCAATTAAATACTGTTCTAACCAGGTTGCATATATTAATAAAAATCGACCATAAAATCACAGATGTATATGATTTTTTATTCACCTACATTTATTTAATATACTGATATTATTATTTATTGCATTGATAATTATAAACATAATGAATTTTGAACTGATGGTGCTAGTCACTGTGCTCCCCATGTATGTATTGATGCAAGATAGTTACAAAATAGTATGAATTCAAAGAAATTGATATCCTTATAGTGTTGTTTCCAGAGATTATACAGTTATTTTCTTATACTCCTTACTATTCACTAAATATATTTTTGCTATTTCACACTGGATGGCAAATATCACAATTTTTTTTCATAGGACAAGCAGTGTGTTTATGTAATTTTATAATACTATGAATTTTCATGATTGGCTTTCATTATAATATACAATTCAATAATGTGTTATAACCATGCGGACAGGCAGAAAACAGATTATATACATCCAAACAGATATATTTGGATATATGTTTAGTTTTCATATATTTGTTCACAAAGATACCACTTTATAACATCCTCAAAACAAGTATCTTAAAGCAAAATTTTGAAACTATGTCTTCAGATATGTATTATAATCAATATATAAAATAACTCTTGCTTTATAATCTTATGAAGATTTCCAGGGAAGCAGTTTTTCTGATTTCTCTCAACAAAAATATACCACTCTCATATATTTCCACCATATTTTAATTTGAGTTGTGTGATATAAAGCCAAGGTGAAAGATTTTCAAAAACCAGACTACTATATAACGAAGAAGAGTTTTAGACTACGGTTTCTTAATAATCATTATATGATATGTTCTTACTATTCTTCCAAGCTCATATTTTTCTTCTTCAAAAGGCAAAACAAACAGCTCATGTATTAGTTTGGGGATGAGGGTGTCAGGAGGGATTGCAACTCCTCTCTCACTGCTTGGTAGTCAGGCATGCTAAGGGAAGAGTAGGGGGAGGATGAAAACTCTGTGAACGTATATGTAATCATTGGTCAGATGTATGTAAGGTGATGCAAGAACTTTCTATTAAACACCCTTCCCTTTATCTCTGAAAATCCACCTTTCTTAGAATGTTTGGGAGCTAGCCACCACTTTTGGTAGATGACCACCTGTGCACTGAAATGTAAACTCGTCTTTATTTTATCACGGTGCTCACTGATGTATAGAATGTTTACTTCCAATATGAGTAACTTGGGCTCTATCCCCAACATTTCTCCTTTTTATTCTTGCTTTGAATGCATTTTTTTTTACCATTTCCTTATAAATCCCCTATTCTCTCTTTTTCATAAGGGTGATTCTGTGTATTTATCCAGATGGTTGATTTTTTTCTACCTGAATTTAGTAAATGAAAATATATAATACATCTGTATACTCTCAGACTCGAGTTTTGAAATTTGATTTCTTTACTTTCAGAAAATATACAGGTTATGTTTACTCTTGTTTGTTTATTGACTTGGTTCAAATAGTTATTCAGTGAAAAAAAGTTTGGATTTGCTTCAATTATATTTTCAATAGAGTAGCATAGTCAATGCCAGATTTTTATTTACAATGTGGTTCTGTTCAATTCCCTGATACAAAAAGCATAAATATCTGTTAGGAAAGTTTAAATTATTTTTGACATGCTGCACACATTTCTAAATGTAATGAGACTACAATACATGGATGATGATAATTCACTGAAGCACAGAATTTGGAGAGAGACTCATTAAATACCCAGTGATAGAAGTAACTCCACAGTGGCTTTAAAAAATGTGAGAAAGGAAAAAAAAGATGAACAATAAAATGGATAAACTTTCCATCTTTTGCAGGGAAATCAAAGGGAATTTCAGTAAAAGAGTATAGCAAAGGCATGTAATAACTGCTATGCAACTGTCGTTTGCAACCTGAATTCAGTTTCATGAATCCAGGAGGGTGGAACTGAAGAAAGTGGAGTTGCAGAAGCAAGAGGCAGAATGTGTATGGGGCGGAGCAAATAATGGCAATTTAACCAGGGTGGAACTACAGGATATTCCTGACAGCCTCCATGTCTCAGCATATAAAGGAAAACCTTTCCAAGCCAAGAAACGGGAACAGAAAGCACTTTGCACCACAGCATCCCTCTGTCACCAGAGAAGAGATATGCAGTCATTGATTATAGAGGAGTAACATAGGTTTTGCACATTGTAGTAATTTCATTTTGCTCATTATTTAAACAATCTGCAGAATATGGCTTGGTTAATGGTTTATGGAACAACTTTGTAAGTGAACCTACCTATCTCTGCCCCATATTTCACATGATATCAGGAGTAGTACTGGGAAATGGAGGGTTGAGACTATATGCCACATATAAAGAATCCACTAAACTAATTAATTTAAATAATTACTTTCTTAAATACAAAAAGACATATTTCTAAAATATAACTCATTGTTATTCCAAATCACCATGGTCGTTTGAGAGTAATCAAATGTGGGTTCATTCTAGTGTAAAGTCAGTGGGAATCATCTTTTAATGGCCATCACCAATAACTCAGAAAACAACAAATACTGGAGAGAATGTAGGGAGGGAAAAGGGAAAGCTTCTACACTGTTGGTGGGAGAGTAACCTAATACAACCTCTATGGAAAACAGCTTGGCGATTCCCAAAACATCTAAAAATCGACCTTCCATACGACCCTGCAATCCCCTTTCTGGGAATATACCTAGAGGAACTGAAATCACTCTATGAAAAAGATACCTGCACATGTATGATTATTGCAGCATTGTTCACAATAGCAAAAACATGGAATCAACCGTGTTGCACATAGAAAGAGGACTGGATTAAAAAAATGTGGTACATATACACAATGGAATATTATGCAGGCATAAAAAAGGACAAAATTATTAACTTCACAGCAATTTGGATGGGCTTAAAGGCTAAAATACTGAGTGATCTATTACAGAAACAAAGAACTGAATATCACATGTTCTGATTTGTAAGCAATCCTTGAACAATTACCATAATATTATAAGAAAAGGATTAGCAGTAGCAGGAAACTGTTGGGGTGGGAGGAGGGTGGGATCAGGCAGTAGTGGGAATCTACAGGGGAGTGGAGGGTCACACCTCATCAACAAGGGTACCTGCAACATTTGTATAGCTAACCCTGAATTGTACCCCACATCTTTAAAATAAAAATATTTTAAAATATGTATATAATTTTTAAAATAATAATAATGAGATTGTGTGCATTTGTTCAATGGTTGTTTCCTGAAAATTAACTGCATGACAAAACTAATACTAAAGATTATAAATATATTAGTAAGAAAGACAAAGACCATGATTGAGGTACATATCTTTTGTATATAATATGTTGAGAATTTTAATAATGAAGAGATATTAAATTTTTTCGATGATTTCTGTATCTACTAAAATAATCATTTGATTTTTGTCCTTTCTTCAGTTGATGTGATATACCATGTTTATTTATTATTTGTGGATGTCAAATTGTGCATGCATCCCTGGAATTAATTCCACTTTATCACAGAAAATAATATTTTAATGTGCTGCTGAATTAAATATGTTAGTATTTTGTTGAGAAATTTTGCATCTATAGTCATCTGTCATATTGTCCAGTAGTCTTCTTTTTTTGTCATCATGCCCTTGCCTGGGTTTTGGTATCAGGGTAATATTTGCCTAGTAGAATGAATGCAAAAGTATTAATTTTTCTTCAGTTTTTCTGGAATAATTTGAGGAAAATTGGTATTGCTCTTCAAATGTCTGTCGAATTCAGCAGTGAGTTCTTCAGGTCTGGGCTTTTCTCGGATGAGATAATTTTTGTTACTGATTCAATTTCCTCACTAATTATTGGCCTGTTCAGATTTTCTATTTTTTAATAGAATTTCCATTTCTATTCATTATTTTCTTGTCAATATCGATAGGTTGTATGTTCCTCTGAAATGTGTCCCTTTTCTCTAGGTTATCAATTTGTTGATGCATATAGTTCATAAGTTTTATGATCTTTTGGTATCTGTGATATCAGTGGTTATGTCTGCCTGTTCATCTCTGAGTTTATGCCTTCTTTCTTTTTTCTTAGTCTAGCTAAAGGTTTGTTGATTTTGTTTACCTTTTCAAATAAACAGCTTTGTATTGTTGATTGCTTGTGTATTTTCTTAGTCCCTATTTTATTAAATCTGCTCTAACCTTTTTTTTTTTTTTGAAAGCAGAATTTATTGAGAGGACAGAAAATCTCCCACAGTGAGAGGGTACCTGAAAGGGTTGCTCTCTGCTCTAATCTTTATAATTTATTTTCTTCTACCAATTTTGTGTTTAGTTTGTTCTTGTTTTCTAATTCTTTGAGGTGCAATATTGAGTATTAGAAATTTCTTCTTTCTTAATGTCTGGCTATAAACCTCTCTGAGAATTATATTTGCTGTATCCTGAATGGTATGTTGTGCTTCCATTCTCATTTGTCTCAATTTTTTAAAAATTTCCCTTTTAATTTCATCTTGACCCATTGGTTATCCAGGAGCAAGCTGTATAACTTACCTGTATTTGTAAATTTTCTCTGGTTCTTCCTACTAATAATGTCTAGTTTCATAACACCGTGGTCAGAAAAGAGACTTAA
Source organism: Tarsius wallacei (assembly GCA_963574415.1). NCBI lineage: Eukaryota > Metazoa > Chordata > Mammalia > Primates > Tarsiidae > Tarsius > Tarsius wallacei. The sequence goes on from CAUYQG010082309.1 coordinate 8,529, forward strand.
TACTATCTCTATCTTTACAAAATTTTTAAGACTTGTTTTGTTGTCTAACATATGATCTGTCCTAATATATGACCTGTCCTGGAAAATCTTTCATGTGTGAATGAGAACAATTGTCTTTTTACAAACGTTACTGGAACAATTGGACAAACATAGTCAAAACAATTAACAACCTAAATTCTTCACACCTTATGCTAAAATTAGCTCAAAATTGTTCATGAATGTAATTGTAAAACCATAAATAACTTAGAAAAACATATCACAGAAAATCTTTCTGATCTCAAGCTAAGTGAAGAGTTTCAAAGTTAAACCCAAAACATGCTTCATAACAGAAAAAACTGATAAATTGCACTTCATCAAAATTAAGCACTTTTACTTTGCAGAAGAGCCTGAATAAGATGAAATGACAAACTACAAAATGTAAAACATTTATATACCACAAAACTGACAAAGGTCTTATATTCAGAGCATATGGGGAGTTCTCAGACTAAAATTTTGAAGAAAACTATTCAGAAAATGAGCAGAGGACCTGAATAGTCATTTTACAAAAGAGGATATACAGATAGCAAATAGGCATACAAATAGATATTATTTGGGAAAAGCTAAATAAAATCCCAGTGAGATATCATGATACACCTATCAGAATGGCTAAAAAAAATTACAGTGACTATGCCAAATGTGAGGAAGCAGAAAAACTGGACCATTCAAGTATGGCTGGAGGAAGTATAAAATGATGTACTCACACTGGAAAAGAGTTTCACGGTCTTTTATAAAACTAAAATTGCACTTACTATGCAACTTAGAAATTATACTGTTGAGTATCCACTATCCAAGAAGAACAAAAAAAACTTTTGTTCACACAAAAACTTGAAAATGAATCTTCAAAGCAGTTTGAATCACAATAGCCCCAAACTTGAAAGAAACCAAGCTCTACAACAAGTGAACAGTTCAACAAGCTGTAGTATAAACATATTATAAAATACTACTCAGCATGAAAATGGCACAAGCTATCAATATACACAGTTTGGATAAATCTCAAGGAAATCACGTGTGAAAAATTATGAGCAAAATATTATCCAGTCTCAAAGTTACATATTGTGTATGTCCATTCATATAGCATTCTTGGAATGAAAAAAAAATTAAAGAGATGTACAACAGAATAGTGATTAGTAGGTGTTGTAGTGGGGAAGGTTAGGTGGGACATAGCTGTGGTTATAAAAGGTAACTTAAGGGATTCTTGTGATGGAATTGATACCCTGACTATAGTGATAGTTATAGGAATTCATACTTGTGATAAAAAGCACAGAACTAAATCCATTTATATACACTCACAATGTCAGCAAATTAATGAAATCTGAATAAATGCAGTAGATTGTGACTGTATCAGTGATAGTTTCCTTATTGTAATATAGTGCCACAGATTTGCTGCCCTTGGTAGCATACTACTCCAGGTATATTCATTTTACTTAATTACAGAAAATACAAATGATGTAGTATAAAATATAATAAAGAATACATTTTTATTATGGTGAGTTGCTGTGAAATAGATGTATATTGCAAATATTTCTATTTTATTGATAAGAAAACTATCATAAATTTCATTCCCGTCATTCACAATTTACAGTGACATAATCCAGTGTGTATTAACATTTATTTTATTTATATGGTATCTAGCAGTTTAAGTACTAAGCTTATAATCAGATATCAGGAAGCTTGAAATCACTTATCTGTGGTCTTCAATTTAACTATTTTAAGATATATTTAATATATCTTTTGTTCTTTATATTATGTATTTGTTTTTCTGTTTAAGATTATCCTTATCAAGACTGGACCATTTCAAAAAAATTCCTGATAAATGTTATTTTCCATATTATTCCCCTTTTTATTTTCCTATGTTAGTTTTATTGATTTTTTTTTCTCTCAATCTATTTTGCAAGTATGTTTTGATTTAAGGTTATCTCAAGTCCCAGTATCTTATACTACATTCAATATTTTATCATGTAATCATAATTTTATGTGAGAAAATTAACAAATATGTTAGAATTTCTTTGGCGATATGACTATACATATTGTTTGCGGTCTTTAATTTTAATTGTGCATCAGTATCTATATAACTCCTAAACTACAAGATCTCAAGTTATCTTTGTTTAAGACATCAGGCAAGGATCAGAAAATAGATTTATTAATCAGGGCAAAAATAAAGCAAAATAAAACAAAAGATGAAAATCATGTTTTGTTAATTTCCCAGCAAAATCTGCAAGCACACTCGGGAAGGATTTTGAAGATAAGGTAGTATAGGAATTGTTCAGAGCTGTGGGAAAGCAATCAAAGTGAAATGTTGTGGCATCATGTTACCCACAGTACCTACGCAAGTTGATTTCCACCCCATAAAAAAATGGGGATACCTGTGAACAATGAGAGCTAGTGCCTGGGACTGTTATAGGAACAAAGTCAGTTCCATTTATGGCTAAAACTAAAAGGAAACCAAAAAGCAAGGGAGTATGCAGAGAATAAGGCATAGCAGGGCAGTTGAAAATGGACTAGGGACAAAAGATGGGGCAGAGAACAACTGGCAAAGGTCAGGTGTCAACATACTGTTTAAAGATCTCAAAGACGAAAGACTGTCTAGTAACAGTAGAAGAAAACTATAGTCTGAACATAGAACATAAATGTAATAGAACATTTAAAGTTAAACATATTCACAAAGATAGAATAAAAATCATCACAAAAATACAAATAATGCTTACACTGAGACATTTTTTCCTGAGCTAAATTATTCATTGAATGATTGTCAAATGTCTTTTACATACTAAGCACTCTTGCTGGGGATATATAAATGAACAAAACATATATAGTGTCAGCTTTTTCATTCTAGAGAGAAAAAATTTTGTAACAATGTTTACTAAGATTACTAACAACAATGGAAATTGATGCCTAACGAAGTAGAAGAGTGTAAAGGTACTGGGGAATTAAGGGTGAACCGTCTCCTAAATTCTTCCACCTCCTCTTTGTGAGGGGAAAATATTGTGACAAGGTGAGTGTATGCTTCCTGCCAGCTCCAGAAAGTGTCCAGCAAAAGTGTCCATATAGTTCTGCTCTTGTGACAGGAAGGGGAGCTCTTTGCTGGGAGTTCTTGCAAGAAATACAATTCAGGGGGAAAAAAAGAATTCAGGGAGGAGAGAGGAACGCATAATATAGAATCCCTCCTTCACAACATGCATCAGTCTCTGGATTTCCCCCTACAAATAGGTTTCCAAATTGACAAAATTTATAATGCATATAGTCAGAAAATTAATATTTTTACTTTGGAGATGTTTCCATTTTATCTTTTTTGTCAATTTTAAAGTTAATAATTATTAACATGACAAATTGGGAATGGGTTCTCTTCTACTGTGTTGTATTTCAGCACAAATAAAATTTTGTTCCTTGAGAAGTCTCAAAATGTATTTGTAAAAATAGAATGTATTTGAAAACTGATTTTCTATGGCATAGTGTTCTATGAAATCCTTTGAGATGGAAATGTTTGCTGACTTAATATCACAGTCGAAATATTTCATGGTATATAGCTCTATGAATTTATTTAAATAAGTAACTACCAGATAACCACCATAGTAAAACAAATTCAAGCGTGTTATATCTGCATTTTTCCTGTCTATCAATTTGAATTAAAGATAATATATGTGTTTATAAATTCAAACATAAGAATTTATATTTATGGTTAGGATTTTATACAAGTTTCTATTTATAATTTTATAAGCCATATAATCAAATTTCAGATTTAAAAATGTTCCTTAAGAAGACCCTAAATTAAATGAATTGTTTACTTCACTTTTAGAAGAAATTTAAATTATGGTATTAAGTCAGCTTATAAGTTCATGTGAGAGATATGTTCACAAAAATAAAATATATACATACTCTTGCACACATACATATGCAGAGTCAAACATTTATCTACATAAAACATTAATTATGGGATTAACCCCTTCAGGATATGGATCACAGTAATTATATTTCTCATGGCCTCCACACAATTAATTTGTGTTTTGTCTTTTGGAAAGAGAAAAGAAAAAAGAAAAGCACATCAGAGTCGCATATGGGTCGTAAAAGTGGGGGTGGCTTGGAGATGAAGGATGATGAGAGAGCAAAAATCAAATTATGGCTATTTAAATGAAAAATGGGAGATTGGAGAAAATTTGTAAGATAGCAACAAAAATTCAAATAGAGGAAAAATGATGTATGCCCATTCTCCAAATTGAAAAGCACCAAATAAAATATTTAAGTACCTTCCCTTTAATTGATTCAATAATGAATTTTTCACTCAATATTCTCTTACATACAGTAACTGAGTATTTTATATGTGCTGGACTTGCATTCTTGTTGGGGGAAGAAGAAAATAAACATGAATTAATAAATGTAAAGCATGACAATGATAAGCATGCAAATGAAACAAATGGTATAAGCAGTATAGAGATTGATATAGTTGTACAGAAAGATCAGAGAAAGGACTCTCTGATAATGGCCCCATCAGCAGAGTTCTTAGAGAGTGAAGGCATGAGCCATGTAATTATCTGAGATGTGGTGTATTCACAGAACCTTGAATGGGACTCGGTAGCTGGAGGGGAGTTACTGAAAAAGAGTATTAGGGATGATGCTGGAAAGATAGCAGTTGGCTAGGTTATGTAGGACCTTGAAGGATTATTGTATAGTCTTGGAATTATAGTCTTCTTAAGTGGGAAGGAACTGGAACATTTCTAGGAAAGAAATGTCAGCCCTGATTTGCATATGATAAAGATTGAGCTAATGTGTTGAATAGCATAGGGTTACTTCCAAGGGCACGTCCAAGTGGAGGTTACTTGAATAATCACACGATAGTGGCTAATAGAGTTCAGGAATAAAGTTGATGGCTGTGGAGGCTGCTTTCTGATTTAATTTCGCTGAGAGTCAATGTAGTTTGTGAGAAAGTAAAGTCAAGAACGATTCTAAATTTTTTTCTCTAAGCAATTAGAGAGATGGAAGGCCCTTAATCCATGTGGAGAAGGCTGTCAGAGAAGATCTGAGGGGAAATAGTGGGAGTCTAGTTTTAGAGATGTTAAATTTGCAGTGTTTAGAATTCCAAGCAGAGCTATTTAATATACAAGTGGCTGTAAGAGTCGCCAGTACATGCATATGGTATATACACATGGTATTTAAAGCCACATTTCTAGATAGTCACCAAGATAATGAGTGTAAATAAAGAGACTAAAAAATCACTCTATTTTGGTCACTCTATCCCCCAGCTCAATCTCAGAGACTCTATAGAGGAAGAAGTGGAAGAAGAACTTTGAGAAAATGTTCTCTGATAATGGAATGTGTGGGTCCTTCCCTGAATCCCTCTGTGTATTAGGTTGGGCATTCAGGCTTGGGTGTGGGAAAATACAAATAGGAAGGGAGATGCAGAATTCTGCTCTCACTTTTCATCCACCCTTGCCATGGAATGTCAATATGCTGCCCTCATACTGAGGGCAATTCCTCAATTCCTTCCACACCGTACCTTGTTCTTGCTGATCCTTGGTGCAAACGAGGCTTTGTGAAAATCAGTTAAGAACCCTAGTCTTGGAAAAGGTTTTGCCCACCCTCCATTCCAAATATAAAGGGTTGGTAGAGTTTGGTTTAAACTCAGCCTAACTTTTAAGCATATTTTATTATGAATTATTTTTATATTAACGATATTGAAACTGTTTTATTTCTCTCCACTTTATTGCTTGCTTTTCTTCTGGAAAACATTTAGTATTATTTCATTGTGATTTTCTAAACTGCATTCATGCTTAAAAAATCTTTTTCTATTCAGAAATTAATCTTCATTTTGTACCAACTACAATATATTTTTGCTTTCATTTTATGCATTCAAATCTCTAATCCATTTGAGATATGTTTTGGTGCAAAGTAAGGGGTGAAATATTGATTGAATTTTTTTTCCCGATATCGCTGCTAGTTTTCCAAGTGTCATTTGAAAAATACTCTATTCTGCATTGCCTATGAAGATGTCTGCTTTATCAAACCCAATATTCCAAGATATACTGCCTTTATTTATTGATTTTCTCTATTTTTATATATACCTACAACATTTTAAAAGATTATTGTATCTCTTTGTATTTCTATGTTCATGTTTATGAAAATCTCACCTAATATATATTTTTTAAGTATTTGTTATGTCCACCTTTATTTGTTCCCAAACTTATTGTTGCGTTTTGAAGTTTCCATTAGGAATGCATTGTGCTCATTTTGAAACAGCTAACAGCAGGAAATTTAGGTAGAGATAGTTAACAACTAGGACAGTAGATTCAGAAATTAATTAGAATAGGCTCTGTAACCACCAGGACAGATACCAGTTGGACAGGAAAAGTCTCGGACTGATGCTATATCTCTGCAGTTATCTATATCTTCTTTTATATCTCTCAGTGAAGTTAAATGGGTTTCCTCATAATTCCTGCACAGGCCCTTTTAGGAAAACTCTTTATTTTACAATTTGTAGCGGTTGCTATTTTACCCTCATGTCATCCAACTACTTGTTCTTTGGTTTAAACTCTGTTTAACTTTCTAATGAATTTTGCTTATTTGCTTTCTAATGAATTTTGCTTATTTGTATTATAGCTAGTTTGTTGCCATCTCTTCTTAATTCTAAGTATTTTTAAATCAATTCCCTGATTCCCTAGATTTATATGTCTTTTCCTTTTAAAAATATTTCAATTCTGCCATTTTTGTTTGTTTTGTTTTATTTATTTATTTATTTTTAAGGCAGGGTCTCACTTACCCAGGCTGGAGTGCAGTGGTGTTATCATAGCTCACTGCAACTTCTAATCCTGGGCTCAAGCAATTATTCTGCTTTAGTCTCCCAAATAGCTGGGACTACAGGTGCATCCCACCAAGATCAGCTAATTTTTAAAAATGTTTTATTTCTGTTGAGACAAGGTCTCATCATGTTGCCCAGGTTTGTCTCTGACTCCTGGTCTCAAGCGATCTTCTCGCTTCAGTCTCCCAAAGTACTGGGATTACAGGTGTGAGCCACTGCGCCTGGTATCAATTTCACATTTTATTTCTTTAACCAGAACTTCTAGGACAGTGATAAATATCATACTTTCAAATAGAAATACAGGAATATGAGTGGAACTGTGAACTTTGCATATAAAAGAAGAAGGAAATTGAAATAATTCTACTGAAGGAAAATATTACAGATCCCTCACAGGCAGTTGCATCTTAATGTGCTGCTCTTAACTTGGTCTCTGAGTAAAAGAAAGGCACTTTCTACATTGCTCTTCAATCCAGGAATCTGCATTTACACCTACTTCTAATTTATCATCAAATTTTGTTTACTCATACCTCCTAAATGTTCTCCTTCTAGACAATCAGGATTTAGACAAGGTCTTCAACATATATAATCAAACTTATATAGCATCCTAACTAGTTTCACTATTGCCAAACAAAATTCACTGCATTTTGTCCTATGTACTTGTTGTCAATACAGTAATCTTTTTAAAAGACTTAAGTTGCCACACCAATCTCTTGCTTAAAATTCTTCAGTGGTGCTCAAGTACATACATAATAATCCATCCTTAAATATAAATATGCAGGGTCTGTATGATAAATTCATATTAATATCTTAACTATCACTTCGCAATTCCTCCCGCCCTTTCCTTCCTTTTGCTACAATGCATTTCTTACACTTTGATGAAGACGTGAACTATATCATAGTTAAATTTTGCACAGGATTTTTCCACTTCCTAGAATGCCTTTTGTATTTCTTCTCTATTTTGCAGTAGCTTGTTTTTTTTTTTTTTTTAGAGACTTAAGATCATAGCAGGGAAATGTTTCTAGAAGTCCTCTTCAGAGCTCCCACAATAGTCTCAGTAGCTTTTAATCATAAAATTCACCGCAATGTATATGGAACTTTAGAGTAGGAAATTACATACCCCTTCTCTTCCACACTTTTCAGGACTTGTCTGATAAAATTTTTCTCAAAAAAAAAAAAAAAACTGTTTTGCTTCTAAATGCAATTCTTTATAACTTATATTACAAAACTTGAGGTCAAGCAAGAACAGGAATATGTTAGAAATCTAAACAACAACAACAAAAAACTAAATAGATGTTCAAGTACAACCATCTTTCTTTTTAGTAATTCTGTCTGTAAAAATTTAGAAGCAACAAAGGAAATAACTATTCTGGCCTTAACTTGGAGCAAAAATGAAGACTTTTTTGAGGCTAAAACTATGATATAACATAAGACAAATATAATTGTTCAAGTGCAGAGATGAGAACTCCCAAGAAGGAAACCCAGTGTATTCAGTCAAATATCCTAGAATTTAAAAAATCAGAAATATCAAAGTTAATTCTATAATTACATGAATTCACTATGCCCTATCCTAAATTATCTTCATCTAGGTCAGTGGTTTTTCAAATCAATAAAATTTACTTAGTGTTCATTATAGACTATATACTAAAAATACAAAGATAAGAGAAGAATGCGTCCATGAATAAGTTATGATAGAAAAGATGAAGAAAGGGAGAAATTAACATCTGAGACTGATATTTCAATGTATTCTGATATTCTGACTTTGGAAGATAGAAGTTTTATAAGCACAAAAGAGAGCAGAAAAATCATATCCTGAATAGAAAATATGAGATAGCAAAATGTGTTTTCCTTCACTTTTATAACTTTAATTTTCAATAAGATTTCAACCTCCCTCTAAAGGAGTATTACCCTCTTCTGCGTCCAGAGCAGTCCTTAATATGTAGTAGACATTCAACAAATTCTGTTGAATGAATACATGAATGAGCTTTAAACTTTTTTTTTCTTTTTGACCCTACTACTTTCCACAGACTAGACTCATGGTTGACAGCTCAACCTTTGATAGATTTAGTGCAGATATAATTGTACAATATGCGGTAAACTAACTTTTCACTACAAAAATACCAAAAGTTCAAAGTGATTTTCTTCAAATAAAGTTTAGTGGATTCTTGAATGTCTTACTGAGTACAAAATAAAATGCTGGAGTTAACATAAGTGCTTAGGAATTGGCACGTAATTGTGACTACATCAACATAAATGTGGCCTAAAGTTATCAAAGTTTAAAACTCACTATTTGCACCACCCCATCAGTCTTTTAACTCATCTTTGTTTCTCCAGTTTCTCCCCCAAATACTCCTTGCAATTTATTCTTCTGGACTTTTGTTTATGCTGTTGTATCTTCTGCCTGGAAGAATAAAGTGCAGATAATTTTGTCTGCAGATATTGAAATTAGGAGCCGTTGTCATAACTTTGTAAGTGTTGAAGAACTGCCCAACTGGTTGGCCAACTGCTACTTATCATTGAAAATCCAGCTCAAGTGTAACTTTTCTATGAGATGTGTTTCATCTTGATCCCATACTGCCTCTATTATATAAGCATTGATCTCAAAATCACCTAAGTATTTTTTTACATGTCTTACTATTATTCCTTAAATATAGAGAACTAAAGTTCAGTACACAGAATGCTAGCACTCTCTAAATCATTGTTGAATAGAGGGTCTGAAAAAGAACCACTTATGACTGTGAGATCAATCATCTTCTGGTGCTTGTTTAAATGTCTGCCACAATACCCTACTACAGTTGTCCAGATTCATACCTGCAAAGAGAAGTTACTCAGACCTTCCTGACACAGCTCTTTTCATAGTTGTACAATTTTGAAAAATTTTACTCATCTCAACCAAAACATCTCTCATTATTGTCTATCTTTTTGACCTAACATAAACTCTGGGATTATTTTGAATAAATCAAACTCTTCTTCTAAATATAAGCCTTTAAATATGTAAAAGCAGCTGTTATGTATGCCACAAAAGTCTAATTTTACTGTAGTTCATAATTTATAAATTAAACTCATTGATCCCATTCTTCTAATTCAAACCAAAAAAAATTAAGCAAATGCACTAAATAAAGCAATTATAAATCGACTAATCTTAAAAATGTGTATGTTAAACCATGAGGACTTCTTCTAGCACCTGAATTAAACTAGATACTGGGAACTGGAGTGTGGTTGAAGAAACACATACATACTCCTGCTAATATGGAAAACTGCATCTATTTCCTCATTTTCCTCATACTAAAATTCAACTTAATTGAGCATCACCAGCAGGAAACTCTGACCACACATTTGCTTTCAGTTAAAAAAAAAAAAATACACACACACACACACACACACAATATGGAAGAGTACAAATTCTAAATTTTAAGTTCTCACTGCAAGTCCTGAAAATAATTATTTTCATAAGACAAGTTACATGGTTTCACAGACTTTTCTTGATTTTAGCCCAAAACCTCTGGAAAATTTGTAAATGATTATTCATATTTTTGCCTAACTTTAAATGGCTGAATGAATTTAATTTTCAGTGTTTTATAAACAGATAAACCTTTTCTTAAAATAACCCCATGAAAGACATTCTGGAACATTCACCAGCACATTTGGTCTATAGGTACCATCTCTCTGGAAAGCTCTTCCACCAAACATTCTCATTGCTCACTCAGCTGCTTCCTTCAAACTTCTGTTCAGCTCTAACTGCCACCAATAAGTCTAACCCTGAGGACACAGTATGTGACCTAAGGTCTATGGAGGAAAGGCCCCAACCCCACAGGGAGTAGTGGCCACAGGGTGGCGGAAAACCTGAAGAAAGACGTCATGAACTTCGCAGCAACCTGGATGTACTTAGAATCTGAATTACTGAGTGATCTTTCACAGAAACAAAAAATGAGTATTACTTGTTCACTCATAAGTGGACCTTGAACAACTACCATAATACTGTAAGAAAAGAATGGGGAGGGGAGGCGAGGTGGGATTGAGGGATAGACAGTAGTCGAAATCTGCCTGGGGAAGCGGGGGCACACCTCATCAACAAGGGTACCTGCACAATGTTTATTTGTATACCTAACCTTGAATTGTACCCCACAATTTTTAAATTAAAAAAAGTAAAGTTAAAAAAAAAAACTCTTAGAGGAAAAAAAGCCCTATTTGTGCCCAAAATGTGAAGATGGCCTCACCGAAGTTGCAGCCTACTTCCCCCTCAGGATATGCCACCCATTGTCATCCTGGAAAGTTTTCTTGAGACCAGGGTCTTCTGAGAGGAACGAAAGACCTCCCCACTCCCCACTCTCTTGGTTTTTTTGGTTTGTTTGTTTGTTTGTTTGAATTCTGAGTCAAGCACAAGGAACCCCACCCTTAATGCTGCAGGATGCTGCTATCGATTGGCTGGCATCCTTGTCAATTTCTCTCCGTCAGCTTTGCTGGCTTTGCCAACTCACACGCCCTTGCGTTTGATTGGCTTATGTCTCGATGAAGCCCCGCCCACGGCCTAAGGAGGCAGTTTAAAGAGTGCACAGGGCCTCTGCGTATTTACTGATCCCAGAAAGAGGTTCACCAGGGAGTCGGGGCCTTGGTCCGGCTAAAAGGGCGAGCGGGGCGAGTTTGCCCTGGAAGTCTATGAATCTCAGGGCTTGAAAGCACGTGGCTCTTCTCCAGTTCTCACATTTTATAGGTGAAACCAAGGCTCACAAAGGGTCTGTAGCAGGTCTGTGGTAGGCAGATGGGACGTCAGGCTGAGCAGGGCTGAGAGAGCACCTTGTGCCAAGACTTAATTCAGCGTCTCTATCTGGCTTTTGAGCTCAGGGACGAGACATCCATATAAGGCTGCTGGAGATAAGCAGAAAAAGCATAACAAAAGCCTTGGTTTCCTGGAAGAAAACAAAGTTCTGGGTGGCCCAAGGGAGGCTGGACACACACTCAGAGAGCTGGCCCCAGCTGGATGACTGACCCCTTTACCCTATCCTATTGTTATCCCATTAACACTTATCACCTTCTAATATTTACCTTATGTGTATTTAATTACTTATTTATTTACTTATTTACGATAGTGGTGATCTACCTCTCTCTCACCTAAAATACAAGCCTCCTGAGGCAGGGATTGTGTCTGTTTTTTTTTTCACTGGTGTATCCTCAAAATATAGAACAGTTCTGACACAGAGAATGTGATTAATAACTATTTTGGAATAAATCAGTTTTAGTATTTTTTGTTAGTTTGTATAGAAGTTCAGAACAAAAGTGTTAATTGACTCTAGATAACCCAAGTCAACCACATAGACAATATATTACTTTTTAAATCTTGTCAAGAAGTTCCTGAACAATCAGGATTTGTTCTCTGTTTGTTAATTTATTATGATGAAAACCTAAAACGGGCAAATCAATCTCACAGTTTTATTTTTATTAAATTACCTTAACTAGAAACAATTGAAAGAAAAAACGCAAGCATCTTGTGCTATCAAAATAAGTATCTTAGAAATTTTTAAAAAATTATTTGTAGTTATTTCAGGAATTATGATTTATTTTTCTGAAATATTATTACTACTAATTATTACTACTAATGTCTCAGTGGTGTGCATCTGATTCTATAAATAATCAGCTACTAATTTCTCAGTGGTGTGCATCTGATTCTATGAATAATTAGCAGAGGTCTAAGTATGTATTACATGTATCTTGGAAGGAATAATCACATGTTACAAAACCCGGAACTGATGCAATGTTGTTTCAGAATACTTCCATAGCTTTCTTTGAAACTAGGTCTGTATATTATAAAGTTTTATCTTGTTTTATATTCATGTTTATGTAATGTACCAAAGAAGAAAGACTACCTAAGGAAATAAAGCAACTCTGAAATAACAGGCAATTTGAGATCATGTACTGTAAAATAGTTTGATGTTACTGTAATTCATACTGGCCAGAAAAAGTGGTACAAAATAAATACACATGGCTTTTCTATGGATACTACATTTTACAGTCCACAGAATTTATGTTTTTGTCAGTTATATTAAAGTCTTTTAAAAGCAGCATTTTATAACTGTGTAATGAAGAAACATTTTCTGAAAGATTACCCTATAATAATAATGAGGATAATTTAATATCAATATCTATATACTTCTTAAAGTTTTGTATGATGTTTTAAAACACATTATTTCAATTATTCTTTTAAATGATTTTATATGTCAGGTAGACTCATTGGACCTGCATTATCTTTGTGATACAGTATTAAGATGACAGCAGAAAAATAAAAACCATGATTGATTTGTCAGGGTTCTTCTTCCTTGTCCTATGTATACTTTCATTTTTTACTTTCTCTCAGCAAACTAAAGTCATATGAATATGTAATTATATAAAGTTTGAATTAATGATTTTCAAACTCTGCAAGTCTGATGGTCTTCTTTATCCAAATTTTTGAACTATACTGTAAGAAGCAGTAAGTATATAGAATTTAATGATTTATAATTCTCTGATAGAAGTTATGTACAGTCCAGCCTTTGTACATGTCTAAACTCTCCAAAAGTATCATAGATACCTGTGAGGAGGAAGCAAAATGCCAGGGAAGTTGTATTCCTGACATCTCTGCCTACTAAGTTGCACTCTGATTTTCTGTGTTCTAGTAAAAGTGCTCAAGATTTCTAGTATATCAATTGTGCTAACATGAATAATGAGTCAACACTGCTCCATACAGAATTGACCTTTACATAATGTTGGCAGATCAACTGACAAGAATGATTTTTTTTTAAGAACAGAAAACATACAAACACAGCACAGACAAAACAAAAACAGACCAATAAATATGAAGATCTCCGAAATAAAAAGGACAAGCTATATTCTATGGTACATTTACTTGTGTTTTTATGTTAAGCTTTTTAAATAAGCAAGATTTACACTAGCACATTTTTTTAAAATGAACTTCGGAAATAATGTAAAACTTTAAGGGAAGCAGTTTGGAATATTTTGTTTCTGGTTATAATCCACATCAATTGTGACTAAGAGAACATTTTCAGAGATTACATGGGTGAATCATGTATTCATACCTACATGATATAATAGTATATATGATTCAGAAAGGGTTACATTTCACATTACAGAATGTGTCATATGGTGTCCAACATTACAGCAAATTTCATCATTTTATAGAAGACTCTCATTGGCCAAAATGACATTCCCATGAGAGGATTTGTTTCTCAGAAAGTAGATACAATCTTTGGAAGAAACAAAAAACAATGTTCCTTCATTTAGAAAATTACCTTCAATTTTTATGCAAATAAAATATTTAGAATAGATATTTAAAATATAAGATTTCTATTTTGAGTCAAGACAAGTCTTACACATCTTAGAAGGCATAGAACTGAGTAATGTATATACACCTGTATTGAATGACTGCATGTAATATAATATATATGCATCTGTATACATATATAATTCATGAGAGGAACAGGAATAATAAAAGAATGAAAGAAATATTGATTTATTTTGTAAACTTTTAAACCTATCAAATTTCACATGTACAGATATATTGTTGAAAATATTTGTATTCTACACTACACATTCAGTTACCTACAGAAATAAATTATGTATGGTTGGTGATCTGATTTATAACCTTGCCAACACAGTTCAGAAGCAATGTATCAGAAACAAAAAGACTGCCACATCTTAAATAAGAAAATAGCATTAAGGAATTTGCCAATGATTCCAGTAATGTAAAAATCACACATGTCAAAGCTAGAATAAGTTTATATCAAGCTTTAGAGAATAGTGGTGAAATAGAAACATTTTAAAAACATATATTTGTACATATCTATACATTCATTTTAAGCTTATCGAATCTGAGAGAGTATTTTCAGCTTCATAGCTTATGCCCAGAAGTGATTGCTCTCTGAATGTGTTTGTCTAAGGGGCATTTGTTTAAATAAATATGCATGAAGTCATTTTAAAATATAAATATTAAGCATTTGAACCAATCTAAGCATCCCATACAAAGTAAACACTTTATATATAGATCAGTGATTGCCTATTATTTCAACTATATAAGTTGGGTATTTAATTATGTATTCTCATTTTTTAGCAATTTAAAATTCTGTAAGAGTGAAGTTTCCAGATCTAGCAACAGTGATGTAACATTTGGTGGGAGAAGAGAAGTGAGAAAGGGGGTGGTGTGAATTGGGTTTATTTCCAAATTCCAATTTCATTTTAGCAATTTAGCAAAAATTCAACATTAAAAGTGAAAAAAATAGCAAACTTCAACAATATACTAAAAATGTGGTAATTCTTTTAAAGCTGACACTTTTCTAAGTAAATGCTGTGTTTTTGTTTTACCTTGAAAAATATGCTGTTGTTGACATTAACCTGGAAGGTTACTCTAAGAGTCATTTCATTTCACCTACTGCTTCTGGAGAGAATAACACAATCTGGATAGACAAATTATTGTCTATTATAATTTCCAAATGAGGTGATTTTTTTTAGCCAAATTTGCTGACATCTCCAAATTAATACTTTAGATATCTGTCAAAGTATACACACATTTTAAGTCTCTCCATTGTGCTAAGAATAAAGGTCTTCAATAGAAATATTGTATTATTTTCTCATGCTAAAAAACCAGTTAAATGAATATTTTTCTGAAAATCTCTGTTCGTAAATTCCTAAATTTGACCATCTCTTTGAATCTTCTTCAACTTTATACACAAAATAGGTTTATACATAGAATTTATAAACAGATGTTTATTGACCACCTACAATGTAAATATGTATTTGAAAATTTTTAAGGTCTAATAATACATTACATTTAGCAAAACAATGCTGCATTTTTTTATAAAGACATTACCAATCACTTTGGTCACTCAACTGTATTATAATTTTCTGAAGGTCAGGTCTTCATTTGCAATTCATTGCATTGCTTACAGCATGAGCACATAACAGGTGCTCAGTAAATGTGTGCTGAATTGCATTAAATGTCAACACCTAACCTTCAAGAAAAAGCCATGATTTTTTTCTTTTAAGGAAAAGAGCAAATGTGACAAGATGATATGTCAATAACAAACTATGGAAAGAGGGGATGTTTTCAGGATTTCCCTATAAACTTACCTTCACTTTTTACATTATGATAAATTTGGAGATCTGTTTTTAGTCACTTGTCAAATTTTAATTATACAGATAAACCAAGTTTGGATATTGTGACTTTGAAAGTATTTTCACACATCTAGCAAAATTTTAATAAACACTAATTTACAATACAATGTAGCTATATATTTCATAGGCAACCAAGTAAAGATTTAAAAATGTATTCTATATGGGTTTTAGAGCACTATCTTTCCTCCCACAATAGATGGGAATTCAATTACCTGTTAATCTTCATTTCTTTAAAATTCTACCCAAAAGAGCACTGTGGAAATATTTTAGTTGCACAAGCTAAATTACACATATTGTATTGGAATAAGTAAATACCATTTTCCTCTAGTCTACTTTTCAACTATAAAAACTTACATCTTCTTACATAAGAATTAAGCATCTGTAAGTAAAGGATATATTCAAAGGAAATTAGTTATTTTTTTTAAAAAAGTAATTTTCCAAATATGCTTACTGTCCAATAAGAAAACTGAAAATGCTGTTAGTTAAGGTAATTGCATTCTAGTGATTTATGTTATTGTTTCACATTTGTGTTACAACATAACCCATAGAAATTAGAGCACATAGATATAACAGAAAGAAAATTCTGATGTGAGATCAACATTCTCCTTATCCTTATATAATTTTCAGTAATCACTTGATTGCATGACTTGCTGAATCATGTTATTTGTTCTTAATATTATGTTTCAACTAATTTTTTAATTGACATTTCTGATAATGTATCAATAAAACAGACTGTATTTTCTCCCCAACTTAATAACTAATGCCACTAAATAGTCTTCTTATTTTTCCTCACTGCCGCCTTGGCCCACTAACCACAGTAAAATAGTATGTTACTCCAAGTTCTTCTTTAGAAAAAGCAATGAAAAAGGAACTTGAAAGCAAAAAATGGACATGCCTTCCTTTGTCCTTTTGCCATTGTTCTTTTGTTCTTCTTAGTGACAGGAAGCCTACAAACATCTATCTGGTAGACATCACCAGATTGTATTCTTAATTTTTTTTTTATTTCAGCCATCCTTGTTAAAATTATATAATTTAATTAATAATAAATTCTTGTTACAAAACATATACTAATAAATAGCATGTGGAGTAAATACCTAGTACCCTCATCAACTTACTGACCTTTGATCCATGAGATCAAAAACCTTCCTGTATCCCACTCTAGAGGTAATCATTACTATTAATTTTATATATATTTGAATAGACATGAATTTATTTATGCATGTACATATGGAAACTGATTTGTAATTTTTTGCAAGTTTTTTAAGTAATTCATGTAAATGAGTTATTGCTGTATGCATTGTCTTATAGTGTCTCCTTTATATTACCATGCATATTGTAGAACTTTACACATAAGTATATGTACAATTAACTGCTGACTGTGTAGTATTTCATGGAATCAATGTATCTGGGTTTATTTATGTACATCTGTTTAAACAAATATGTTTGATTTTTCTCTAGCAAAATCTATTTCTGTGTTCTCTTCTGTGATCTTAGTCCAACAGCTTCCTAATGGCCTGCAAGGCTATACGTGATTCAGTTGTTGCCTAGTTATTCAATTTTATTTCTTATCAAACAATCCAACAATGCTTAAACTATATGGAGACCTTTAGTTTAGTATTCTTGTGACATTTTATATTGCTCACATGTCCCTTCTTTCTTTTTTTGTCTGGTTTAGATCTCATGATTCAATTATATAATCACTCCCTAGAAAACATTCTCATTTCTCTTGTCCTATTTCCTGCTATTCAGCAAAAATTCTGATCTTTTTCACAGCAAAATTTCTGTCTACTTCATACCTGCACTCTCACAATTAAATATTTTGAGAGAAAAATCACATTATGAGATATCTAACTTACTTCACTTGATGACCACAAACATATTGACACTAAACACCACTCATTTCTCTAATGAGTATACTTACCAATTCTTCAATACATTTAGTTAAGAAATGCAAACAATCACATGGGAATTCCATCAGGTTTCTGCCAGGAAATCTACCACCCACTTGCATCTGTATTTCTATAACTTGCCTTGTTTCCTGGAGCAATTAAAAAGTGTCCATATACTCATTAAAACTAAATTCTCTATTTATGTTTGTCTATTCTTTGCTTGTGCAATTATTCCTACCCTTTTTCTCCAGTGTCATCAGTTATTCGTTTTTATTTGATCATTCACAATACCCTTAAAACATATTCTAATCCCTCTTATCTTTTAAATAATCCCAACTTTGTGTTTCCTCTAGCAAATGCCCATTCATTTGTTTCTTCCCTTTAATTTGCTATTTCTGGAAAAAACTTCCTGCACACACTTTGTCTAACTTTTCCTTCTCAACCCATTCCTAAGGAATTTTATTCATTCCACTTAAATGGCTTTAATGAATGAATATCATGGCTCTTGAGCTTGGCCATGCTTTATCCTGGAACACTGTCCCTCAGATATTGGCATGGATTCCCTCTCTCTTTTCTCTTATCACATATTCTGTGAGAACTTCCCTGACTGCTACATGTAAAATGTAATCTCCTTCCTGTATTGCTTGTCCCCTTTCCCTATTTTATTTTCTTCTTAATCTTATCACAACATAGTATATTTTATATTTTACTTTATTATCTCCCACACCAAACATAGTGCACATTTTGTTCAACACTGCATTATTATATCCTACAACAATTCCTTCCCCCAAGAGGTCAACACATTGAACTTCAACTTTGCCAACTTCCTTTCTCTTTCTAATACCATTCAATCCCTCAGCAGCATCAACACAATTTGCCATGTCTCCTTTGAGAAGCATTTCATGGAATCTTACCATTCCACATTGTCTGGATTTCTTTCTGTACCATTAACATCTTGCATTTAATGCAATTTGATAACTTCTTCCATTATAAAATGTTTGAGACCATTGCCTTGTGACTTAGCCATGGGCAACCTTCTTTTCTAAGCGTGTACTCTTTATCCAAGTGAACTCACCAAATCCCCAGGATTTAAACATAATCTATATTTGGAGGACTCTCGTGTCTATAACTGTGATCTTAAAATTTCCCTTGAGTTTTACCCGTGTGTAGAATTATGATGTAAACTATCTGTTAAAATCATTTTCTACATCCGGGTTTACTATAAAAACAGATAAAACATTAGAACAAAAGAGATAACATAATTTATCTTTTAAGTTTCAAGCTCAGAGTATGGCTTTGTAAAATGCAGAGCTTTTTAAAATTATCAATATTAAAAGGGCTATAAAGGGGAATAAGTAGCTTTTTCAGAGGTAGCCCTAGTTGTCCCTAGATCCTCACCTCTCCACAGGAAAGACAAGAAATTTGAAAGTGTTATTTGCCAAATGGGGAGCACTCAAATAATTACTCTTGTTGTTTGAAGATGAGCCTTATCAAATACAAAGCAAAGACTGGCAAATCACAGAATTAAAAAAAAATAAAATAGTGTTCACCTTGGTTGATAACTATACATGGGACTACATTGCAATATACACATCTTAAATTTAAAAAAACCTAACTAGAAGTTCCTCAAACATTTTGTTTTTCCTATAATAGAGTCATTAAAAAAAAGTCAGCTATTTTTACCTATTAAGCAGAATATTCTAATGATTTGAAAGGACGTTTTCTTTTAATAGAATATACTGTTAATCATAAGAGAAAAAAATTGGTATAAAAATGTTTTCATTCAAACATTAAAATTCCATAGAAAATTCACATCAGTAAGTAGAAAACTTCTTTTAAATAAATTTCATTATTATTATCAAGAAAGTTTTTGAGAATCATGATCTAATTTATTTGATTTTATTATTTTTAAATTAGTAACTTATTTTCTTCCATATACTAACCAGTCTCTAATATCAAGTATTGTGATTGCATTAGAATGAGTCCTGATATTTAAATATTTCCACTTAAAATTACATGAAATTTCTGTGTCTTAGATAAAGTTTGAATATTATATTTGTATTGCTTTTTTTCTAAAATATTAAAATATGTATTAGTCCCTGAGCTTTTTTTTCTTTCGAAACAAGGAATAAAAATGCTTATAATCTGGGAAAACACAGAAAGAGTTGGAAATACAGCCCTTGGGCTAAGTTCAATTTTATCTGACATTGACATATGATACGGAGTAAGTCACTTCACTTATTCATATTTCAATTCCTATATCAAAAGCATGCATAATAAAAATAATATACTTAAAGATGTTAAGTGGATAAAAAATAGCATGGGAGTATTTATATTGCACTTTTATAGTCAAATGTTCCCTTAGGTGCTGTTTCTATTTTAATTAAAACTATTTCATAAATCTAAAGAAGAAACTTCCCTAGTGATACCTTTAACCTGATATTTTCTCATGGCTTCACTTATTTTAAAATGCTGAAAGGGTCATTATATTTTTGCACTATGGTTGGCTTTTAATCTAAAAAATTTAATTTTACCCACTAAACAAGTAGTCCTACATAATCAAAAGCATATATATCTATATATATATATTTTTTTTTTTGAGTTGGAGTCTCACTCTGTCACCCAGACTGGAGGGCAGTGGCCGCTCCCCGCCACCGCAGCCTCGACCTGCTGGGCTCCGGCGATCCTTCCGCCTCAGCCTACCAAGTAGCTACCACGCCCGGCTGACTTTTTGATTTATTGTAGAGAGGAGGTCTTGCTTGCCCAGGCGGGTCTCGAACCTGCGGGCTCAGGCAATCCACTCACCTCAGTCTCCCAAAGGCGCGGGATTACAGGCTGAGCCACCGAGCCCGGCTTATATATTCTTGAAATAGTATAGACTCAACAAAAGAACTATATTATTCTTGATTAATAAATAACAATTCACATTACAGCCAACATGACAAAGGTAAGTGGTGCTATAACCATCTGGAAATTAGCAAATGTATTCAATAAATTATATAAGGTAACATTAATGCTTTAAAAAGCAAAATACAAAATCTACTCATGTCTCCCCACAGACACTTGCCATGGTCAAAATCTAAACAGTTTAGAAATTGATGGTAAAAACATATACATATGTTCATCTCTCTAGGCATTTCTATGCAATCTGGATGATTTTATTTTGTGTAAGTTAGAGTACATAACTCAAAACTTACATTTCCATCACTGCATAAAACAAAACTTATTGGACTTGTCTTTTGAGACACTAATCTAGCACCTAGGCAAATGGAAGAGTAAGGAAAGAATTGTCTCTGGACCCTTGGCCTTCATTTGGAATGATTTGTTTATATCGCCATGATAGCAACTGCCCTTCAATTATTACATCTTACTTCCCCTGTTCCCAGTCCACCCATTCCCCCCTCCTCATTATTTTTTAGATATTGCCTTTAATGCAGAACAAAAAAATGTTAACACATAAATCAGATACAATTTTCCATGCCAATATTTTCATGAACTACTTATTCACTAAAAGAAAACTACTGTTTAAAACTATTTAAAGTTGCTTTGTTTCATCATAAATTCTAAAAGAGGCCAAAATGTTGAAAAGAATCTGAGATTGTAAATGTATGTAAGATGCAGATATCACTTGCTAATTAATTTGAGCTTCAGAACCATGGATCACTTTGGAAACATCAGTTGTTCTTAAGAAAGTTTGATCCATTGGGAACAAAAAAGAAAGGCAGGGATCGAGAGAAGGGGCTGCCACCCTTGCTTCTTGCTCCATTGGAAACAGCCCTGGGAATTTTCTGTGTGAACTACAGAGGAATCAGAAGCAGCCAGAGAGTTTGCAGAGACAGAGGCAAGTGTAACACTTTTTTCTTTTAATAAGCTATGCAAGTTAATTAAGGACAATTAACCTAGCAGTAGGACTAAAGACTTTAGGGCCTTGTTTTGATGCCAAGGTTTATGTGGGACTCTGTGGAGCTGCAGGTCCCTTAGCCAAAATACTATAAACCTGAGATTACTTACTTGGTAACAAAACAATTAACGGTAGAAATAAAAATAATAATACTTATTTCTTTTTTTATTCTTTAAAACTTTTGCTTTTAAACCATAGTATTGATATATTTCATTAGAAGTATTCTATACTATAAAGAAATGTCATTAAGTTGTATGTATTTGTTTTCAAGAGAAAAGTAGCCACAAAAGAAAAGAAAACTGTATCAAAGATCAGCTGTGTCAAGATTGCAGAAATGATGTCTTTCGAAACACCAACAGTCAAAACTCAATTAAAAATCAGAGGAAAGCACAGCACTCTACCCTTCCCCACAAATTAAGTGAGATTTGGAAAATAATATATAAAGTTTATCTATATGCTATAACAAGAAGAAGAATAATTCCTGTACTTGCCAATACTAATAATACCGTTGAAAAATGGTCTATACTCATCTCTATGTCATGTCTATACAATCCTCTACTCAATTCAGTGTGATTGATGTTAAGTAGTTGTGCTTCACTGCAACCTAGTTGGATTATTAATTTTACAAACAACTTGGAGATTTTTGATCATCATGTTCCTTGAACTCACAGCAATTGACTCCTTGGAACACACTCCCTTCTCTTTTCTTCTGTGGGGTTATAACTATTACTTTTTCCATCTCTGTGGCTACTCCTTCTCAGATTCTTCAAAGTCCCATATTTCTCTCCTTTGTGGTGCTGCTTGGAACTTTACTCTCACAATTTGTAAGGTATGCTGTACCTGAAAAATGTCAGCTTCGTGATAGGGTTCTGCTATATAGAAATTAAACTTCAACTTTAGTGTCAAATAGACTTTACTAAGATTCTGGAGGAGTCACTGTTCAGAGGAACAAAAAAATCATTCAATAAATGAATTATAACACAGAGCGAATTTGAGTCAGGAAGTTCAGTCCTACATGCAAATCTAGGAGTCTGAGCTGGACAACTGAGTAGAGAAAAGGAAATATGAGACTGAGAGAAAAAAATATAAATATATTTTTCCTGTGTTTTGGAATTGATGAAAGGAACACATGGAATTAACTGTTCACATGTTTCAAATAAATTCGCGTCATTAAGTTGTTTTGCTTTATAGATGGTTTAGTTCCTCAAATGTTTTCGATATTTTCTTGTGGTAAGTCTAGGATTTAAACCTTTATGTATGTCTTACAGGAGAAACACACTTATTTAATGTTGTTGGGACATACACATTACAGGATAATCAAAAAAAGTTAAAGCAGGACATCAGTCATTAAAACAACAAATAAATAATTTAAATATTGTATTTTATCTTAAAAATGTAAACGTATACTCATTCACCAATCTTCTGATACAGACCTAAGAACTTTTCTTCAAACATCTAAAATTGCAATTGCAAATACTTCATTTTGTCATCATTTTATATAACCTGTGATGCATAGTTTATTTTCATTTCAAGTTCCTTACAGTTGAATAGGAACTAAAGATGCCAGTTTAAAAATCTTAGTTTTAAAATTATTCTCTTATTTTCTATTGTTATTTCTACTACTTTTCGATTACTTTATTTTATTTTTATTTTTTTAGACAGGGTCTTGCTCAGTCACCCCAGTTGGAATACAGTGGTGCAATCACAATTCACTGCAGCCTTGACCCCCCGTGCTCAAGGGATCCTTTTGAGTAGCTGGGACTAAAGGCATGTGCCACCATGCCTAGCTAATTTATTACAATACTTTGTAAAGATGGAGTCTTGCTGTATTGCCCAGGCTTGTCTCAAACCTCTAGGCTCAAGCAATCTGCCTTGGCCTTCCAAAGTTCTGGGATTATAGGTATGAGTCACCCATATGCCCAACCCCTGTAATTTTCTACTTTTAATTTTTTTTATTATTGGCTCCCTATCTTTAAAGTTATCTTGGCCACATCTAAACCATACATATTTTTAGTAATTCCTTCTTATTAAGTTTTCCCAAAACACTCAAATTCACTTATGTACATTTTAAAAATTTATTTTAAAGATATGGGGTACAATTGAAGATTAGGTACATAAGAGGTTATCATGCAGGTGAAGATTGTGTCTCCCATTGATCCTCACTTTGCCTAGATTAGGATAACATCCTTATTGATGTTATGCGCTGCCTCCCCCCGACAGTGTTCCACTACTGCCAATCCCTTTCTTGTAGTGTTATGATAAATGTTCAGGGTCTGCTTATGATGTACAAACAGTTTTCATTGCTTATTCATTTCATTATATATAATGAATATATATTTAGATATATTTAACATATATATATATACATCAAATTCTAATAGGCATAAAAAGTTTGTATTAATCACAACTGACTCTAGGTAAGCATGAAATTGAACTGCAAGAAACAAGATTATTCAGACAATCTACACAGTAATCTAATAACAAAAATAAATTTATTGTGCTAAAGCAATAGTTCAGCATATTTTATCAAAAATATGGAAAATATCTGTTGATCTAGAAGATTGATTTAATAGAGGATTAATGAAAAACAGCTTTTATTCTGTCTGATGATTTCTACAGTTGACATTGTTGGTTTCTATAACAAATAAATATAAATGGGGAAGAAAGAGTAAGTATCAAGAAGAAGTTAAATAGGCCTAGAACTATGCCCTATTTCCAATTCTTCTAGGAATCATGAAAATTAACAGATTGGCAAAATGGACCACATCATTAAAATATTGCATATTTACTTTATATTCAAATACTCTTTTTAAACAAAAAATTGAGTATGATGAAAAACCAAAGACATTTGTTTTGTTTTTTCTTAAACCATATATTTTATTGACTAATTATTTAAGCTGTTCAACACTAAGTAATAGGTAGAACCTATGATCTGGGAATATGTTTTGCAAAGCTTTATACACATTATCATTTAATTAATCTGAAACCACACAAAGTATTTTCTGTGTTTGTGGGCATTTATTGTGTAAATATGAAATGAGTTACACTTTATTATAGATAAAGTGATTCTGATTACAGTTTTGTTCGCTCAATTTACAAGTAAAAACTAAGTTGTATAAAAATTTGACTGCTTACATAAACTTTTTTTCCTTTTAAAAAATGTTTCCAGGAAGAAAAATGTTATTCAGATTTTTCAATCAGTTTTCCCTACAAACATTTTGCTTTTGATGTTTTCCTTCATTTCACCTGTAAAGAATCCAGCTAGAAAAATAAGCAAAATAAATCCAAACTACATAGGCTATAGTGATTCAACTTAGATTAGCATTCAGGTTTCCTGATATGCTTTCAATTTGCACAAGAAGGATAGAACATTTTGCCTTGTCCCATAATATTTTCTATATAACTAATATGTAGTCACTTCTGTGTCAGTAAGTTACTTATTCAAAGCACATCTTTACTTCAAGGATATTCACTTGGAACCTATATTGATTTAAAATAGTTATTACATTTTATACTAAAAATAGCATGTTCAATTTTTAATATTAAACTTATTTACTGCATTATCAGGTTTATACTTAATTTGCTGATGAAATAGCAACTCAATCCATTTCAAGCTCACTACTTATACACTTGGTTTCCTTTGAAAATTAAAACCCTGACCTAAAAAACAAGCATGCTGTTCAGGGACACCATCTTATAAGTTTAGTTGTTAGCCACCTGCTGTTCTCAATAAATCAGTCTGCAAACTACTGATCCATGTCACAGTATTTTCCCCTCTCTATTTGTTGGAAATATGTGCCTACAAACCAAACATTGCTCCATTCAGTTTGTTAAGCTGAGGTACAATTTATGCTGATAGATATTTAAAATAAATCTCAGTAAATGTAAGATCATAATAATTATGATTTGTAAGAGGTATGCTAATAGATGGTAGAGTGCTATTAAATTTAACTATACATTAAAGGACTTGTCTAAAATTAATTGTTTAAAGGATATTATTTATTGTAACTACAATGACAGGCTTATTATATTGGTGTATTTTTAAATCATTTCAATGGTTTTAAATTATACTATTTGCTTTGTGTTTATCCTCAGACATTGTCAAGTAGCTTATGTAATTATCCTGAAGTAAAAATGAATTTATGAATACAACTATTATGTATTAATAAGGACTCATTTTTGTTCATTTCACTAAAAATAAATATAAATTTTTTTCTATGTTTACTATCTAATTTACTTAACATGTTCACAAAGCAAGCAACCCATGAGGGAATAAGAAAAATAAATAAATTGTGCAAAATTTGTGATTCTTTGAAAGAATGTATTTCTTTATAATTGATTTGAATTTCACTTCACTCTCCAAAAGTATTTGAGATTACTGACAAAAATAAAAATAATACAACACGAAAAATTAAGCTATTGAGAAAATTAATAAAGGAGAATTTATGGGAGAGCAAGATCAAGCCACCCAGTAGTTAGCTGAACCCTCCTGGTACTGGCTTGAGAGCTGATCCTGCACATCTCTTTGTAACTCCATGTTCAGTAACAGCAGGTTAGTAGTTTTGTTGGCCATGAAATTAAACATGCCACAAATTAGTACTTTGGTTTCTTTTCATTTTGGGAGACAGAATTTAGCAACACATTACCAAACTCATTCCACCTTAGCAAATATCTCCTAGAAAATACTCTATTATCAGCTCTGTTATATAGACAAAACGTTGCTTAATGTGACAAACTTATGTACCATAGATCAGCACCAAAATAAATTTAGCTAGACTAATTTTAAGGCAGAACAATTTGATGCTGTTAATTAAGCATCCATGAACAATTATTTTTAAGTTATATGATTTGCCAGTATATTCTACATAAAGTAGTGAAAAATGTACAACGATATAAGCATGATATTGCTGGTAATCTAGAGTTTTTATAAATAAGTTAAGTAGGTATTAGCAAGTATATAACAAATACAGTGATTGCTTAGATTTTACTAAGCCATTTTCTTTCACAATTAAAAAGTTGCTGAATTTTTGTTGTGATCACCCTTAGGTTACAACAGTAAACCGTGATATGAGTCCAGAGAAGATGCACTTGGCTATTTTAGGTTCCAAGTAGGCTATTTCAGATAATTAAAGTCCAAATAAGAGACAAAGAATGGAAACAAAAGCACCTTGCTTGCTAAAAATAAAATTACCTTGTCTTTAAAATGCCATTTCTTCAGGCTGGGCTCAGTGGTTCAACCTGTAATCCCAGAACTTTGGGAGGCCAAGGTGAGTCAACTATTGCCTGAGCCCATGGGTTCAAGATCAACACCGGGCAACTTGGTAAGACCTCGTCTCTACAATAAATAAAAAATTAGCCAGGCATGGTAGCGCATGTCTGTAGTTCCAGTTACTTGGAAGGCTGAGGCAGAAGGATCACAGGAGCCCAGTAGGTCCATTCTAGGGTGGCCATGAGTGTGCCACTGGACTCCAGCCTGAGCGACAGAGTGAGACTCCAACTCAAAAAAAAAAAAGTCATTATTCAGATCCTCCTTTAGGCTGTTAATGAAGGTCATGAGACATTACAGTATGAATAGCTGAAGTTATAAATTAACTTCACAAAATTGAGAGTCAGTAACTTCAATATCACGTGAGAAATATACATGATATATTAGTACTGATATATTTTATTACAGTTATATGTTCTAATATACTAATATATTATTGCTATATTTTGTAGTATTTGTTTTATTTTTTCTATATGTATATACTATATTATATACGGATATCCATGATTCATAAATGTATAAATAAACAAATAGCAGAGTATGCAGAAAGTTTTTATTTCCTGATAAATTTGCAAAGTAAATATTTGGAAACTTTCATTCTTGCTCTTGTCTCAAGGTAAAAGACCCAGGAAAAAAACAGGAAAAAAAAGGAAAGTCAATCATATTGTTCTGTATATTGTGCTATAGATTAGTAGATCAATAATTAGAGGGAAAAAGTACTTTTAAATATAAGGTCTAGGGCACAACCACAGTTTGTTATGGAGTATAACAGGAATAGATGGGGAAAATGTGAAGGTAGATCACGTGAGTAAAAATAAACTAAAGAAAGAACAGAACGTCACATAAGGGTAACTGATCCTAAACCAGGGGAAGTGAGGACAAGTTAGTGGCCCAAACTTCCTTCCACATATGTTAAAGTTAAAAAAAAAAAAGAAGATGAAGAAGAAAAGAAAAAAAAGGAAAAGAAAAGATGAAATGGATGATGTAAAAGATGATTTGTTTGACCAATCAGAAAAAGAACATTTTAGAGTGAGATAAATTTTTCATGACATTTATTTAATTTCTGTCTTTTAAATTAACTGTGCCTTTGATTGCAACTTTCAATAAATCAGAGAAGAATCTATGGTGTACCTCATTTGGGCTAGTATTTCTACTGTAAATCTGAGAAAACAAGCCTCACAAATATCAATCAATTTTAAGTTTCCATGTAGAAATTTTAAGTGGAAATTTTAAGTTTTCTTGTATACTAACATTCTACCACAATTAGGACTTCCCAGGAATGATCCAGTCTTAGTGGGAATCACTACCTCTACTCCAAAATAAAATTCTAAATTTCTAGTATATTGCTATCTCTGGTAAACCCATTCCTGTTTATTCATGACAAGATCGAGAAGTAGAATACACTCCCTTAAAATCATGCAGATAAGAAAGGTGGTCCAAAGTAGAAACAGAAGTGCATATTTTAGCCTAGACACTGCATGTTTCTTTTACAGTGTTCATTTAAATCAAGTAGAAAAATTCAATGACATTCAGTTGAAAATTTCAATGAAATTCAACAAAACTGTTGATAGGTTAACTAAGCTGTTTACAAACATATGACTAATAATTGATAAAGTAGGTCCTGAACCTTCAGGGCCGTCAGTTTCCAAAATTCCAACACTTAAAACTGTTACTCCATGTTTTTCTCTGAACTCTTGATCAGAAAGTTCAACATTGCTGCAGGACTCCCCAAAGTCTAACAAACTTTTTCTCCTTTTACATGACAAGCTATTTTCATAGATTATGCTAAACTTAATCTATCTATGGATTGCATGTATTTCTCTTCTGTTGAAATTGTATTTATTTATGTAAATATATAGTCATTTGATTCACACATTTACATTTATTAGTATTTAATTAATATTTAAATTTATATATGTATATTTATATATATTTACATATTTTATTTCTGAATGGATACATGAATAAGTGAATATCTACGATCATGTCTGGCTTCATTTGTAGGTGATACTTAATGTAAAAGTTAAATATATTTGCCAGATTGGCCATTTTAAGATGTTTTATTTAAGTTCAGTTATCGATAAATTAGTAAAGATTTTTCATACAGAAATAAGCTTAAGTTCACTAGTTCATTGCACTGTCAACTATGTATATAGCACAGTGCAATACTTTGGTTTTAGTGTAAGAAAAAAACACTAACTGCATTAAAAACTTCTTATAAAAAGCCTTCAGACAAAAGAAGGAACCCTATTCAGATGACAATCAGTAATTATGAATCCATACTGAGGACAGAATAGTGTAGAATTCACTGAAATTGCAGCATAGAGATTTAGAATCCATTTAAGAAGAATGCCCAAGTCTAACGTTTGTCAAGTTCTGAGATTCATGTAGTTTAAAGCAGTGGTCCCCAACATTTTGGGGATCGGGGACCAGTATCATGGAAGACAATTTTTCCACAGAGGGGTTTGGGGGTTGGGACGGAGGATCATCAGGCATTAGAGTCTTATAAGGAGTATGCAACCTACATGCTTCTCATGCACAGTTCACTATAGGGTTCAAGTATTTACCTGTGAGAATCTAATGCCACTGCTGATCTAACAGGAGGCGGGGCTCCACTTGCCTGACTCTCACCTCCTGCTGTGTGGCTCAGCTCCTAACAGGTCAGGGACCAGTATTATTAGTTCACGCCCCAGGGTTTGGGACCCCTAGTTTAAAGCTTGAAATACATAAAATGAATCATTTTATTTTTATTTTTTTTGAGTTGGAGTCTCACTTTGTCGCCCAGACTGGAGTGCAGTGGCACGCTCCCTGCCACCGCAGCCTCAACATGCCAGGCTCTGGCGATCCTTCCACCTCAGCCTTCCAAGTAGCTGGAACTACAGGTGTGCACTACCACACCCGGCTAATTTTTTTTTTTTTTGATTTATTGTAGAGATGAGGTCTCGCCAAGTTGCCCAGGCGGGTCTCAAACCCGCGGGCTCAGGCCATTCACTCACCTCAGCCTCCCAAGGCACGGGATTACAGGCTGAGCCACTGAGCCCGGCTCAATTTCAGTCTTCAACTTAAACTTCAAACCCCACCAGAAGATCAAGTGAATTATACATATCAACACAGTTTTTTTATTTTACTTACACATCCTGCTAAGGAGAAGAACATGAATGAATTGTAACAAAGAAAGAAAATAATTTTAAAATCAGAACAAAAATGAGTACAAAATGATTTTACCTATGTAAAAAAAAAAGTACTTTTACACATTGGTATTCAGAAGTGAATTTATAATTGTAAGTAGGGCACAATGTTTGAGTTTTTTTATTTCCCACCAAGTTAAAGACTTTTCCTAGTTTTGGTAACTTTCTGGATATCTTAAGGTAACTGGTATTTTCTACTGAAATTCAACTGAGAAGCACTCAGTTGTTACTGTTTATTTGGCGATGTGCCAGGCGCTGGGCCAAAGCTTTGCATACTCTCTTTCATTTTATCTCCAGGTAACTCTATGGAATAAGCACAATTCCGCAATCCCATTTTACAGATAAGAAAACCACGGTTGCAGAAGTTACACAACTTGCTTCCTGAAGCGATTCAGCAGCAGAGGAAGGAATTCAGTTCCACCACACCAGAGGCTTTCCCACACACGACCTCAAGGTGAAGCCCCCGGTCACTCGAGAGTGGCCACAGGTTTGGTTTCTTACACTGCTAGGATGACAAATGGCTCGGTTCCAATCTCATATTGCCGCATTGGTCTGATGACTCGATTCCACTGTCATAGGATTTTCAGCTGTATTTTATTCCTCCAGAAACTCCCAGAGAGTGCAGAAGAGCAGGTAAAGAAGACATATTACCCTCCAAAGAAGAAAAGTAAAAAATTGGAGAATCAGGACACTCAATATTTATGTGATCCATCGGTGGTACGCACCCCGACACACCTTAAAGTTTTTATTTGACTCACACGTCCCGCTGCCTTGGTGACTCACGAAAGGGTTGTGTGCCTGACCTCTGATGATAATTCATCACACGTCCTAACGCTTTCTTATTGAAGCTGTGAAGCAATGAATTAGCCACAAATCCCAACTCTTTGCCCCTTCAGCCCTTGGAGTTTAACTCCTCTCACATTACGGTATTTATTGAATTTCCCAGCCAAACGGTGTTCTGCTCCATAAAGTTCTGACAAGTGGACTCTGCCAGGCTAATAATGGCTTCATTCTGCTGAAATAAACTTATTTCACTGCGGCAAACAAAACGACATGACCTGGAAAGGTTATTTTTAACTAGGTAATGACTCAGTCCCAACCAAGCATTCCTCTCAAGCTTCCTTGTTTTCAATAAGTTCCATTTCTTAAATAGACATGTCTGCTGTTACGTGTATTCCCGTCTGTCAATCTTTCACAACCAAGTAAAAGCAGATATTGTCATAGCTTAAGATGTTTGATTCTATTAGTCAATAATTTGGACAGCTTATCAAACTATTCCCAAGGATCCTGACTCCTGCCTGGAGTCGCCCAGAGAACCTGAAAGACAAGACTGCATAAAAAAGCAAAGTCCCTTTTAAGCAGAATCTGGTTTTATGGCATTTTCTTCTTGTAATTAAACAGCATCAGAACCTTTCACTTCAGCAAAACTTTTCAGTGTGCCTCTGAGAAATCACTCTCTTATCTCATGTTTTTAAAGTGTGAATAAATTTTGCTAAGTTTATTTAGTCCACCGACCAAATAGAAGAACACCAAGACAAATGTATCTACACCCACATTACTTAACATTCCTTCCCAAATCTCGAACTCTCCATACCAAAAATGTCCACTCCAAAGAAGTCTGAAAAGCAAAAACACTCAAATTTTCCTCCACACTGCCTCTATATTTTACTGTCATTCACATCTTTTTCTCTTGCACTGCAAGCCTCTCAAAAACAAACAAATAAACAAACTGAAACAACTGCCATGATAAGGTCAAATCTGTCTTCCAGTTTCCAATGATCAGGGACTCCGAGAGCACCGCTACAACAGCTGGGATCTTGTACCGACATGCTGCACCCTGCCAGTCCTGCCTTCTGAGACTAATCAAAGAGAAAACCCTTGACAGCTAACAGCTGGGCTCCTTATAAAGCCGTTCAATGGAAACAATGGGGCCTCCCACAGCCCACCAAAAATCAGGGCTTGGTGGACAGACACAGACATCCACAAGAAAAGAAAATTGCTAAGAAGGAGCATATCTTTAAAAGACACGGAAACAAGGAGATGGTGATGAATAACAGGGAACACAGCGGCTAATCAATGAAAGAAAAGCCCTGTCATATTCAAACCTGGCAGAGCTATCAAAGATGTATGGAGTTGGAGGCCTGGAGTGGTGGCTCACGCCTACAATCCCAGCACTTTGGGAGGCTGAGGCAGGAGAACTGCTTGAGCCTGGGCTCCATAGCAAGACTCTGTCTCTAAAAAAATGAAAACATGAACAGGCACAGCGGTGCGCACCTGTAGTCCCAGCTACTCGGGAGGCTGAGGCGGAAGGATCACCTGAGCCCAGGAAGACAATGCTATCGTGAACCGTGA
The DNA here is from genome assembly GCA_963574415.1 of Tarsius wallacei. Lineage (NCBI taxonomy): Eukaryota > Metazoa > Chordata > Mammalia > Primates > Tarsiidae > Tarsius > Tarsius wallacei. The sequence continues at coordinate 41,107 of CAUYQG010082309.1, forward strand.
TCATGCTACTGCACTCCAGACCGGGCAACAGAGTGAGACCCTGATTCAAAAAAAAAAAAAACATAAGGAGTCAGTGCAAAAAGAATCACACATGGGTTTTAATCTGGCCAGGGTTGCTGACTTAGCTCACACAGTATCCACCACAAATGGAAGAGAACAAGAACCTTTTCAGTAAATTCATTTAGTCATGGCTCTGTCCAACCCACAGAAAGAATCCTGAATACCCTTCAGATGACCTACAGTTTGTATTCACACTTGCAGTCCAAGGAACTCATCTGGATCTTCTTACCATTGCTTCTTGCCAGCTCCCCTGCCTCCGTATTAAAGACTGTCCCCAGCAGGGCTACCAGCAACAGCTAACATCCCGAGTCAAAGCCCTGCCACAGAATCATGATCAATTGGCTTAATGAACAAAGCACACACAAAAAATTAAGCTTTATACACTGAAGCTTGCATAAAGCTCCAGAGGACAAACAAGGGGTGGTTATGCTGGGCGTTGAGTAAGAGGCTCTATAATTCCTCCAAGCTCAGTAAGTTAAGGCGACACTTCAAACTAGGCTAGTTGAGGTGATAGTCAACAGAGAGAGAGTACAAACAGAAACTAGCAAAAGCGTAAGGAACACAGAAACTCTCCAGTAATGGAAGTTCGTTTTGTTTTGTTTTGAAGTTTCTGTGGCTACCAGTAAGGAGACAAAGCTGTGAGATCCTTTTCCTGAACAACGTGTGCACTTTAGATCGTATGACAAAGTCATTTCTAATTGCTACAGATGGATAACAAACGCCAGGCAGGCAGAGCTTGGGGAGCCTCTTAATTTGTAGTGTGTGTGTGTGTGTGTGTGTGTGTGTGTGTGTGTGTGTGTGTGTGTGTAGCTCCTACACGTTGTTCACTGCAAGCGGCAATTCAGATACCGACCCAGAATACAAAACAAAAGGGGGGAGTGGCGGATCTTAGCACGACTATGGCCGACGATCACTCATGAATTAGGAACTCAGAGACAATTGTTCTGATTCCCGTTTTAATTATGAGTTTGGCTTTGATAAGTAGTCAACATCGAAATGCGTTTGAATCTTATCAATCCACCTAAAACAATGACTGACGTTTGCTCAATGCCGGGGCCATTTGCATTTTTGCAGAGGTAAGGCACTACCTACTCGTGAGATGTGTCCCAGACAGACCAAAAAGGGAAAAGTCTGGAGTTCTGCACCTGAATCTCCAGAGGAAAAAGGCAGACGCATTTTCATTAACAACTAGAAAGTGATTCCCAGTGTTTGAGCCTTTTATCTATCTTAAGTCTACCCACCTAACAAAATCTCTATCGCAGCTGTGATACCCAGGTTTCTGCGGAGGGGATATAAGGCAATGTGAGAAAACGGTCGCAAGCAGCCCAGAACTCACATTCCTTCAGCCACCCTACCCTCTGCCATAGTTACCTTGGGAAGCTCGACACTCTAACAGCTAGCACTCCACTTCTAGTTTCTCCACTTGAGCAGCGGCAAGATGGAATCCAGGCTACTTTGACGAATACGGTTTCTCCAACGTTAGAAATGGGTACTCACCCCCTAAACACCCTGCATGTCCTTACCTATTATAGATGGGTCCCCCATCTTACAGACTTTGATCTCCCATTTTCTCCCAGGCGACATGTATAATTTACATAATGTGTACCTTTTTCTAGTCTATTCATGTCTAAAGCAGGGGGGTCCACAATAATGTTATTTCGGCTCAAAAAATGTCGACTAAAGCCTCGATCCATCTGGAAATCTCCCAGTCCTCAGAGAAAGACTCACGAAATGCCTAAGCCTGGGGAGGGCAGACAAGAGGAGAAGAGAAGGGGGGGGAGAGTAGTGTGGAGAGGACAAGAGAGGAGGGGAGGGGAGGAGAGGCAGGGCAGGAGAGAGGGTCCCTGTTAGGTCCTCATAAGATTCCCTAAATCTCTGCAAGTATTTCTACCGACCTGCCCTTCATGACAGGATGGTGCGCGCCACTCAGGACCCGCTGCCTCACCCCAAGTCATCTTCCAACCAAGTGGCGGATAACCTTTGTCCTAAGTTCATCCTCTAGAAAGGAAGCACTTGACACCCTAGCTATAACGTTTTTCTTTTTTGCCATTTACATTTTAAAGCTGCGTTTTGCTATCTTCAACAAGTAAACGGGCCTAGTTGACTTGCTGTCTTTCATGAAAATGTTTCATTATGTCAAACTAAGGCAGACTTTTTTTCTTCCTTAATAACAGGACGTGAGGAAAACGTTCTGTGCTTGATCACATCTGTTATGCTGCATTTGAAATTCATTTAGGACAATTAAATTAGCAAAGTAAAAAAAGGGTTATGAGTAGCCATGGTTATCGTGGAAAAAAGTCAAATATCTTTTGGTTCATATACAACAACATTCTTGAACTTAGCCTAAAAATATTTTCCTTAAAATCAACAAAGGAAAAATCATGATGGAAGAAAGTCAGAACAAACACCTACACTGATGACATTTCTTATCATTCAGATTCGCTAGGATTGCTTTCAAACGAAAAATCAGATTAAAAATGTCAGGAAAAATAGCCTGAGTCAATCCTTATCTCGTGACCAATTATTTACTCTGGAATGGATGCAATCAATGTGCAGTACTAAATGCCATGTGCAGTAAAACTCTGATCCAGTGCAAGTAAGACATCTTGCATATTAAGATGTCCTTATATCTTCCATTTAATGTTTACTGGACCTTATCCATGTCCCATTACTTTTCATAAAAGTAACTTTATCTAGCTATGTAGGCATCCCAGTCCACGGCTGAAACAGACACAGAACTGAGTCATAACCATGCCCATAAGCAGCAGTACGGTGAGAGACTACTGAAGGCCTCTGCGGTGGATGAAATCAACCGCCTCAAGAATGACAGGGAAGGTTTCGCCAAAGAGGCCATTTTGGAGGTGGAACCCCAAGCAGAGGTTGTGTGGACAAAAGGCACACAGAGGCACCGTTATACTTGATGCTTCTACAAATGATTTGCTGCTCTCACACAGGACCCCAAAGCTGTTCTCTTCTCATCAGCCACATTTTGTAGCAGAAGCTGCCACCGTTGACTGGCACAGAGGTGATCACTTAACACAAAATGTGCCAGTGAACATTTAAAACAGACATGGAAACAGACTCCCTACAGTAGTTGGATATGTGGTACGTGAGCTGCCCTAATTTCTATTAACCGGCTCTGTGGAGAAACATAGATGAATCCACATGCAATAGAATTCCGATCCACTCCTAAGGCTAGATCCCTGCCCCAAGGCTCTGGCGGCCATAGAAACACTCCTGTTGTCTTTGTTGCTTGTTTGTCTGTTTTAGGCCAGTTCAAGTTCAAATTCTGTTTTTTGCAACCCATTCCACTGGACATTCAAGAGGTGATTTGGCAACACTAGAGAAGTTTTTCAAAACTGCAGGTAGCTTATTACTAGCAGAGTATAATGAAGGAGGAAGAGGAAGGGAAACTCAACCCCAAACTCACACCATACACAAAAATCAATTCCAAGTGGATTGAAGACCTAAATGCGAAAATTAACACTATACACCTTTTGGAAGGAACTATACAGCTTTTAGAAAAGACTGTAGAATACCTTTGAATCTGAAGAGAAGAAGCCATTTCTTAGACAAGGCACAAAAAGAACTAAGCATAATGGAAACAGACAAATTTTACCACACCTTCTAATATACTCTACATACTACGCAATTTACTTTCGTTGTATTTGTTATTTATTACACATTGTCTTTCTTACCCAATAAAGTGTTAGCCAAGGCGGTTAGGGAATCTTGTTTTTTTTATTCATCGATACATTTACAATGCTTTAGGTACAATAGGTTATCAATAAATACCTGTTGAGCATATATGACTATCTAAGCATGCCTACTCATAGTAGGAAACATACTTCTTAGTGTAGCTTGAGGCTAACAGGTTGCAAATGATTCCATTAGAACATACAGTTTGTACATACGGCTAGTATGTGAGGAAAGGCAAAGAGAAGGGGTTAGTGGCAAAAATGGAAAGGTGGTACTTTGTTCTATGGACCTGTACTGTCTAAAGCCATGTAAATTGATTTAGAATTAAAAGTAAAAACTCAGTTCCTCGGTCTCACGATTCGCATTTCAAGCAGTTTTCGGTCACATGTGGTTCCTCCACTGAACTGCACAGATACAGACCATTCCCATCCCTGCAGAAAGTTCTAGTGGGCAGTGCTGCTATAGACAATAAAAAGCTGTCACCCTATTGGAAGCTGCAAATAACCAGGTGACATCAGTGCTTTTAAGGCAACTGGCCCTATGGAGAGAATGAACTGAAGGAGGAAGGGGGTAATCAATTACAAGGAAATTAAAATGGCAAGCAGGTGACAGAGAATGACTAGGTAGCAGACAGTAGAGGAGGGGGTACCGCTAAAGGAATCATGGAGTTCACATCAACAGGAGGTGAGAACTGGACATAAAAGTGGAGGGGGAAAAGGAATGTGAGATGTCAGAGGAGACTGACTGGCTAACCAGGTGACTGGAGAGAGAGGCTATTTTTAACGGATGCAAACTAAACAGGTTGATGGCTCTTTTGACCCAAGTGTTTTGACCTAGGGGACATTCAGAAATGATCAAATCAAAATTCATAAAATGCGTTTGTTTGGGTTGAGTCAGTCTCACTCTGCTGCCTAGGCTGGAGTGCAGTGGCACGCTCACAGCCACCCCAGCATCGACCTGCTGGGCTCCGGAGATCCTTCCACCTCACCCTTCTAAGTAGCTGGAACTACAGGAACGTGTCACCATGCCCAGCTAATTTTTTGGTTTATTGTGGAGACAAGGTCTCACCAAGTTGCCCAGGCTGGACTCAAACACCTGGGCTAAGGCAATCCTCTCACTTCGGCCTCCCAAAGTACAGGGATTATGGGTGTGAGTCACCGTGCCCACCCTCATAAAATGTGTTTTAAGGTCAAGGCATGCATGCAAGGATGGCTAGATCTGTATCTCTTCCCAGACACGTGTCTCAGAGAAGAGAAAGGATGAAGGCCAGGGACTTAGAAGGTAACAAGACAAGAAACGTGTGAGAATTATAAGGGAGTGCGTGAAATTGTCTGTTGTCATCCTTGAAGGGGGAAAAAAGCTGCAATAGTCTGCTTTTAGACAACGTCAAAATGACTTCTTCAATAACTGTGTCAACATAGCATGTACATGTAGGGGGCAGATCGGGTGGATAATGCACTTGGCCTTGGACACGTGAACCTGAAGCACTTATGACTCTACCTGGTAAATGGTCTCCAGTCACCTGCTGTACTAAGGAAACAGAGATGGTGGCCTTAGCTCTAAAAGTAAGAAGACGTCTCCACAAATCGGATGTCACAAAACGAAATCGAAAGTCATCCATAGGGGAAATGAGCTCCAGGACATATGCATTAAAGATGAGAATAAATGCAGTCACTTTCTAGATTCTAGTTTCCACTGAGCCAAGGTCAGTGGCTCGTGGAAACACTAATGGCTATCTTAGCTGTTCTTTCATAACGGTTGGCAGAGGCATTTATAATGGAGGTCAGTATTCAGTTCCGTTTCTGAGAAAGGCAGTGATGGAGTGTCGATACTGATTATTTAAATCTAGCCTTTGGACTACAGACTTAAGTTTATTTGATTTCAATCAAATCTGCCCCAGCTGAGAAGAGAAGCTTGTAATCGTTTTTGGTTGTTTGTTGAATCCTTAAGAAAAGAGATGATGAATTTTGAGGCCATAAGCGACCGGTCTGCTCGCAGTGAAAGTTAACCACTGATAAAAAGCAGAAGCAAAAGCAGGGGAAAGACCTCCAGCCCTGCTCAAAGACGGGATGTTTTCCTTTTGTGCCCCCCTTGTTCCTCCTCCTCGTCATTCTTCTCCTTGTTTTTTCTCTCTCCTTTTATTACTCCTAAAAGGAAATGCAGCTCCTTAATCAACCCTCACACGGAGACACTATTTCATACATACAACATGCTTTCACATCCATCATCTCATCAAATCTTTGCATTTCAAATGGTCAGTAGGAAACGTGGTGCCATGCCCCTGCGACCAAAGATGAAACTTCAAGCTCAAAAAGTTGGTGGCTTCTGTAAGGTCACGCGTATATAATAAGTTAGTGGCAAAGAGATGACTCATAGCCGTGGTGGCCAGCCTCCAAGTTGACCCTCAGTTAGCTACCCTTACTTCCTGGCATGACCATATTGGCTGTAGTCTCCTCCTCACTGGTAACAGGGTTGCCATGTGGAGGTCAATGACGGTTTCTCACTTCCACAGCTAGGTTTCAAGACACTGCAGCTTCCATGCTGGGCTCTCTCTCCCTTTCTGTGATCACTCACTTTGGAATAAGCCAGCTACCATGTGGGCAGGCCTATGGAGAAGTTCAAGTGACAAGGAACTGAGTGGTCCTCAAGCCAACGAGGAAGCAAGGCCTCTTATCAACACAGTTCCATTTTGGAAGCAGATCCTCTCGCCCCAGTCAAGCCTTCAGATGAATGCAATCCCACCTAACAGCTTGACCGCGGCTTCACGAGAGACCCTCAGCCAGAAACACAGAGATTCCTGACCCTCAGAAACTGAGGTAATAATGGCGATAATAACTGAGGTGTCCTATGCTACCAAGCTTGGGGTAATTTGCTACACAGTAAAACATAACGATCATGATACCCAAGGCTTCTCGCACTAAGTCCGGTGCTCTTCCGACTCCATCAAGCTAAGCTTGCATTCAGTACACATTTTGTTTGCAGAAGTTTGCCAAATATCCAAAATATTCCGCTAGGCATCATGTTTTTCAAACTCAGAGAAGTTAAGATTGACAACATGCGTGCAAGTAATTTAAAATAATCCAGGTGTTTCATGTAGATATTAGAACAGAAAAAATAACATAGAAAGTGTACTAAGCCGGGCTCGGTGACTCAGCCTGTAATCCTGCGCCTTGGGAGGCTGAGGTAAGTGGATTGCCTGAGCCCGCGGGTTCGAGACCCGCCCGGGCAACTTGGTGAGACCTCATCTCTACAATAAATAAAAAATTAGCCGGGCGTGGTAGCGCGCGCCTGTAGTTCCAGCTACTTGGAAGGCTGAGGCGGAAGGATCGCGGGAGCCCAGCAGGTCGAGGCTGCGGTGGCCGGGAGCGGCCACTGCACTCCAGTCTGGGCGACGGAGTGAG